>VZTO01002242.1:12034-76156 GCA_013400615.1 Syrrhaptes paradoxus
CCAGGAAGGGTTCTCCAAATCCTCACTGCAACCAGGCTCCCCAGTGACTGTGGATCTGGATGATGGTAACATATTAATAGGGCAAATGGGGATGTATCTTTCTTAATCACTAGGTATGTAGTAATGATTAGGTGCATTACCTTATGTTATGCTTGCTGTAGTAGTTTGCTTATTATTTTTCTGCTTTACCTTATCTTGCTTTATTTTCACTGTATTTTTTTCTCTCATTTTATCACTTTAAACATAAGTAAAAATAAGTTTACTTTTTTTAATTTGGTGCCTGTCTCCTTTGAGCTAACCCCGTCAATTGGCAAAGCAGCAATCCAGCTGGTCTCTGACAGAGAGCAACACCCCCTCCCCTTCTTCCCTACCCGACTTTCCTAAAGAGTTTATATCAATCTCTTCCTATGCTCCAGTCATGAGAGCCATCCCACCACATCTCAGTGATGCCAATGCCATCGTAGCCCTGTATGCACACACATGTCTGCAACTCTTCTTGCTTGTTCCCCATGCATTAGCATACAGGCATTTAAGTCAGGCCCTCATTGTGGCTGGATTACCAATTGGGGTTCCCTTGGCCTGCACTTTATGTGCTTTCTTCCTGGCCTGTGATCCTACACTTAATTTAACATATTTGCTAATTTCTGTGTTGTTTATAACAGGTGATGCAGTTTAAGATGTAACTGAAATTGAAAAAAATCAACTGTCACACACAGTCTTTAACTTAAATAGTGGATGTGACAGTGTTCGTTTTCTAGAAGTCAAGAACAGATATACATCTTTTTTTCTTTGCCATTGATCAACTAAATCACCAGCTGTTCAGGCAGAATTGCTGGCAACCCTGGAAGTGTCATTTGTCTTCCCAAGCTCCCTGAACTTCATTCACCCATTTGTTTAAGAGCACAACAAGCTAACAATGTGAATGTTTTCATTATTAGCATATGAAAAGGCTCAAGAAACAAGCCCTACTCATGCAAAACTTCCACTGGAGAAAATTATTCCTGCTGAAGAACTACAGCATTAAACTCTACACCTCGAATGGAGCATAAATCTATGTGAAAGTCTTTAATGGCTAGAACAATCTGAATCTTGCTCACCAATTAGCTCAAATCACACTGCCTAAGGTCTTACACACAGGGCTTATTATAGGCAAATTTTAAAGTTTTATCAAGTCTGTACAGGTGTGCACAAAAGCAGTAAAATTGTGGTGCTTTCCCTCACACTCAATAAATCCTTTTAGTTATCCACATTTGATCCTTAAGAGCAAGGGCAAAGTTAACTGCAACTTTTCAGGGATGCTGAGCTACATGCATATCGTTGCCCTTACATCCACACTATCATTCATGAAGTTTAAGGCAACCAAAATAAGAAGCTTAAAAGTTGCTGTAGTTTACAATCATGGTCTACTGTAGCCAAGCATGCCTACTGATTCTATACATACCACATACATTTTGGTATGCAACAACCTCTGACATTGGCACAACATTTACTACTTCCCCACAAGAATATTATTTTGCTTTTTGAAATACATATCAACTTAGTTTTCTAAGTCACCTTCAAAATATTGTCTGCTATCTCCCATTAACTTTTGCTAACAGTCCATTCTCATGTCATTCATTTTGAAACATAACTAAACGTATACTGGCTATACATCTGCTATTTGCTGTCAGACCCTGTCTGGAAACCAGTTTTGCTCCATCTGAAACAGAAAAACAAACTTAGCTTAACATCTCACATTCCCATACAAGACCTTCACTAGCAACAGGCGTACATGCACAACCAGATCACATCCAACCAGATAGCTAGATTAAGTGGAACAGCCATGACTTATACACTAAGTTCAAAACCTTAATTTTTTACAATACATCACAAATATTCTGACTGTAACAGATCACCAGTGAAGTATTTTATATTAGATTGGACCACAGCCTCCAAAGTTACATGTATGCAGGAGAGAGAATACATATGCACAAAGAGTCGAGCACATGGTAGCTGTCTGTTTCAAAGCTGATTATTCTGATGCGGTCTGACAGAAGCCACATCAAAGCTATATCCTTTTCAAAGTCTCTTACTGCTTGAAAGCCAACAGATGTGGCAACGGAAAAACATTTGGCAAGTCCAGAAAAAAGCAGGCAATAGACCATTTTTCTCTCCCTGCTCTGACATACAAACACACAGTAGTCACCAAGTGAAGCCTCCTGTAAACCAGAACTTTGGAGAAGGGATGGGAGCAGCGGGGAAAGACAGAAAGGGAGTGGCAGGAATGTATCATTCTATCTATAAAATAAACTAGGAAGGAAGCATACGTCAGTGCCAGAAACCTATCATCAGCTAGGTGATGGAAAACAAACAACAGGGGGAAAGGACAACATTTTAAAGACACTTCCAAAGACAATTTACAGTTACAATAGTGTTCCATAGCACTGAGAAATTATACCTGTCAAATGGCTAATTGGTGATGATCACCACATGATGGAGTGAAGCTGTTTGACAGTAACTGTCAGCATGATCACAAACAAAAAACATCAGCTACATCCACAGCAGTCCCGCCCAGCATATTAACAAGGAAGCTGGGACAATCCTTCGAAATATTCTGTAAGAGTGAGGTCAAGCAACAAGTGATTTTGTTTCCGGTTAAAATCTTCATAATAATTTATTAGCTGGTACTTTTTTGTTGCAGCACTTGCAGATATAAAACAAATCAGTTTCTTACCAAAAAATTTATCTATTCTAACCACTCACAGTGCTTTGATCTGAACCTGGACAAATAGTCTCCTCCTTGGATCATAAAGGAAAATAACTTGTACCTAAGATAAGGGATTTTTTTGTCCTTAACTGTAAAAGCCTTTTTAGAAATCTACTGTTATGATTTTAATCAAATTTGTTCACCCCCAAATACTGCAACATGAACCTAATCACTTGCTTTGGAAGTTTAGTACCCAGAGACACTATGGAAGTTTTAACAGCTGTTAGAAAAATGTTGCAGCCTCTGACTTTTTTTTTACTAAGGTTGCTGCAGCCAAGGTTTACTCCAAATTGATGATTTAGCTGGATCAGATGTTAATATCATCTCATTATATTATTCATGAGAATGAGTCACAGACCTAATTAGAAACATGACATGAAAAGCTTTTGAGTCCACAATCTGGATTCTCCCTGACATGAAAGATTTGACATGTGAATAAATTTTCACTTACTGAGCAAAAAAGATAAATGACCTTTTACATCTAAATGTAAAAATGTCATGTTGGAAATGTATCACTTGCCTTTCTGAGAGTTTGGGAAAAAACAGTAGAAGTATCCAATTTGATATAATAGAATCCCTTCAGAAATGTGAAGTATTTACCCCTCCATCCCTTTCATTCTGCTTATAAAACATCCATTCTATTTAACTGTCCAGTCAGACATTAAATAGAAAGCAACTATAACCCTCTGCCAGGTGAGCATTTCTGGAGCTTCAGTAAGGTGGCCCAGGCACAGGTCTCACTCACACAGCTAAGCAAAGCCACAGCATAGCTACACAGCCCTAAGTACCTGTGTATACCAATTGGTACAGTGTTTCAGCTCTCCAGGCTTAATTGATGATTGAACTAATCTTAGAGCACCATTATTTACCTGTTTTGGCTGGAAGTACTGCATTAGCTAAATTAGTAACAATAGATTCAGACAACAGTAGAAGGAAGCCGCCATTCAATTAATGATAATGACTAGCAGTGGTCAATAAGTGTACCTGGGAAAGCATTAGTAGCACACCATATTAGGGGACTATTTGGCACAGTGGATTAATTCACTAATTATTTATTTCTTGGGGCATAGGCCAAAAACTAGCTTGTTATAGTGAAGTCAGTTTGGTAGTGCAAGCCTGACCTACCTGCCTTCCTGAAGGCTTTTTTGTGTACTCAGGATTGATTTTGAGAGCCTCGTTTCCCACACTTGCTTGTTTCCTTGCATGTTTAACTATCCATCAAGGCACTTAGGCCTGCCAAATATTATTTTGAGAAAGATTATTACTGCTAACAAAAGGTTTTTTTTTTTCCTGCAAGTTTCAGTTAATTAGTCCTTATCTCATTACATAGAAATGGGATGATTTAATTTCTACAATTATTTAAATCCTGCAGTCATATGCTAGGTATTATCTTATGCAAAATAAGACCAAGTCTCAGATATGAAAAGATGAAGGTATCGCTGGACACATTTGAATTAAACATGGTCTGCCAGGCAGAGAAAGAATAAGATGAGAAAAATTTTCTTCAGTTTACAAAACAAAACACCACAATATACTAATTAGCTGTAAGACAGAAGAAAGCATTTTAAAAAAACAATTTAAAGTTCAACAGGAATTAGTGTGAACCTTACAGTACACAATAAAACCAAAATTTAAAACGTATCACTATTCCTAACCAGTATTGATCTAATCCCAGTAAAACCAAACACTAACCCAATGTAAGCAAGGCTTCTGAATTCCAGAAAGCAATCTGAAGTGGCATATAAGCAACCAAAAGCTTTTTCCAGACTTGACAACATTGAGAAGTGGAACAGCATGGAGCAAGTCATTACTAACAAACAGCCAACAGATTGCAGTCCGATGTCTTTATACAAGGGCAAGACTTAAGGAGATAGGAAGGAAGTTTCCAAAAATAATAATTAAAAATTTAACTTGAGTGCATTATGACAAAAAAAAAATGTTGAGAAGAACAGAGTAACATCTAAGCATCAATGATCTTAGTGTCCTTACTTGTACAGGATGAGCTCCTGACCTAGCTGTAAGATACACATTCACCTACAAATTTCACTTACCTCAAGTTGCTTTTTTTTTTCTGCAAGCTGGAAAACCATAAACACTGTTACAAATATAAAGGGCTATTTCATTCTGAGATATTTTTAAATGATATTATTTGTCAGTAAATTGAAAACATAACACCCATTACTGATGCCATTCATTCTACTCTGAATGCACCAAGGAGCAAAAAAAATGCTAACCATATAGAAGCTACGAACAAGCAGTCATTCACTCAAACTACAGTTGTGATACCTGCCTTGCAATATTTTTGACTGATTCAAAATAAAACATTCACTATACCCTTTTATAATCTGACATTGCTCAGTGATATGCTTATTTTCATCCTTAATGAAAACCGAGGGGGGGGGCTAATCAATAAAATTAATGTTTCAAAAGAAGACACAGAAAAGAAAAGTCAGATCTTTTTTTCTTTATGTATAAACCAACAGATTCTAAAGCTTCAGTCACCATTTTAGAGATTACTGGTACGTTCAAGGTCCAGAGTAGAGGTACAGTTAAACAAACTGCAAACCCATACTTATAATGATAAAAGGCTCAACTAAAGATCATGAAGCCAAAAAGAAAAAAAAAAAAAGGACAAATCAGAAAAGTACATCAGACCTGACAACTTAAGCCCTATGAGGTCAATTTCGAAGTCTTTGTCATCTAGCTGTAACATTCACCAAATGTAACTCCCCGAAAGGATATCTTCAGAGGTCTTACTGAAGATAAAAGGAGGAATTCACACCCTTGACATTGTCAGCAATAGAAAACAGACCTCAGTCCGCTACTACTCAGATGTGCATTTAGTCTAGAGAGGGAGCTCTTCTCTTACTGTACACAGAAGAGCTGTTTCTTTATATTCTTCTCAGTTGAGTTAAGATGGGGGGAAGGGGGGGAGGAGGTGAGGGCAGGGAACTGCAATATAAAAAACTCCAGCATTCTACAAAAGGGATTTTTAGAAGTTTGATTAGCTTTTTTGGTATGTTTATACAGAATTCACCTCAGAAGAATCATACAATAAAGGTTTCCAAGAATCAATATTCTGCTGGAGGTTGTCTATTATGGCCATTTTCAAACTAAATCTAAAAAAAACCCAGCAGCTGATGCCAATGTACCAGAAATCATTACACTAGAAGAGTATGGCACAGCTGATTCAAGTCTGGTGGTCCTCCATTTCTTTCTCCCAGGAGTCCATCATTCCCTTCCTGCCACATCTGAAAAAAAATAATTCTACCTCTCCTCCTAGCCAACTGTTTGGGTTTTTTTTCCCCCCTCTACCCCTCCTACACTTTTGTGCTTGAGTGGTACATAGGAGTCAAACCTCAAGAGGGAGTATTGTCACCAAAGCTTCCAGAGTCATATTTTGTGCCTACAGTACTCAAATAAGCATTCCTACTGATTACAAGAGAAGGGTGAATGTGATTCTGTAGCATAGCAGTTGGAGATTTTTTTTGCTGCTAGTAACAAGGCAATTCCAAGGAAAGATAGATTCATACAGCATTCCTAGATTCATCAAGCTATTGGCATACTAAGCACCAGTACAATAGCTCTGTTTTGTTCAAGCATTAAAGCATATAGAACATATATAAGTGAGTATAAACCTCAGTTTATTCTTAACTACAAGAAGTCATTTGCCACCCTTCCCTGGGAAACATTAGTCTCTTTACTCTTTGGAAAGCAGAAAAATAGAACAGAGTTTATAGTAGAAATACTTGTCTCAGAGGTTCTTGAGCATAGAGGAATGTGTACAGCATAAACTATTGGTTTTTACTCATAGCAAACAGAAGAACTATTTTTACTACATTTCAAAACAAGCATGGCTGAGGAAGGAATCAAGAATAAGATAAATAAATAGGCAGTAGGAATGTAACTGCCTTAAGCTTTCATAGTGTCTCCTGATTTAATGGACATAAAATATGCTATTGCTCTCTTTAAAAATGGCAGGAATTATAACTCAAAGTTTTACAGGCAAATACAGCATGGAAACACAGCTTAAAACAAAATGTAGATTTTCCCTGTAGTGCATGTGATGGCAAAACCAAGTCTGAATGTTTCACATTTGTTCAGTTTGTAGGTCTGAGTATTCCATTAACAGTTTCTACAGCTTCAAACCTCCATCAGTGAAGTATTTAAGGGACACCTAACCTGAACTCCACAAGTGCCCTCATACAAGTTCTACTTTTCTCCCCTTTGTTAGCTTCATTCCCCATACAGTGACTTCTTTCATAAACTGGCAACATACTCCAGTCAATAGGACTACTCACGCCCTAAAAGGAAAGAATCTAGATTGATACTGTAAAGCACCTATTCAATAAACCAAGGAGAGATTCTTGAGTGGAGACACATTTATTTAAATTAACAGTTAAATTAATAATTGCCATAAAATAATAATGAGCCTTTACTGTACTGAAAATTACATTTATTTACATAACAAACAGAACAGCAACCCAGCTCAGTATTTGACTAAGAAGTGAACAATATCAATGTTTTGATGGAAATGATCTCTTGAAACAGTAGTAATACTGATAGAGGTAGATTCATAGTTCAGGCTTTCTAGTTGTCATTTTCTGCTAGCTACTCATGGTCATCTGTAATCATGAGCTAATTATTATGAAAACAATCTCCAGAGAAAGCAATCTCTGTGCAGAGATACAGAAGTCATTGAAAACATTCACTACCCCTCTCCCCTGACCTTCTTCCAATGAGGAAAAGTTACAGATAAGAATTTATTGATACAGCTAATTGAACAGTTCAATTTGGAGTGTTTTGTGAAGAAGTTTTAGATTGGAAATTATAAATTGACCATGCTATGTACAAAACTCAGATTTTTAGAAGTAGTTTTAACATAAAGCCCTTTGATGATGCATTCTGTCCCATAGTAAATGGATTTCAATTTCAGCTCTTCCAAATTTCTGTTGCACTTAAATTATAAGATTAAGCAAACAATCTCCTTTAAGAGTTTAGTGGAAAAAGTTTCTACATCAAATCATCCTAATCCCCTTGTTAATACAGTTTGCTTATATTTAAGTACACCATTTCCCTGATTATCAGATATAACTAAGATTCCCAGAAATGCTTAATTGAGGAACTTTTCCTAGAATTATCAACCAGCATCACAGTATCTGCTGCAGAATGCATATTATGTTTCAATAGAACATCATCCCAGATTGTATTTGTCCTTAATTTATTCAAATCAGTTTAATCCCAAAGCTTTCATACAGCAGAAGCAGAATATGCTCCCCTGTATGCAGTCACAATATATCTGGCTTGCATTTGTGATAATTTTCTTTTCATGTTATATTTCTTGCAATCCACAGCAGCATTCACATACAGTCATGCTCCCATAAAGCAGAGCTTGGCAGGAGCTCGAGGTACCACAGTGCAGTCACAGCCATCTGCCAGTACAACTGGCCAAAAATTTAAAAAAAAGCCAAACATCCAACTAAAGGTCATTGGCCTGGTTACTGCTAATATTGGAAGAAAACAACGGTTAAAAGACAACACCCAGGAAACAATCTTGCCAGGGCCAGTTCCTTGTTCTCCTCTAACTTGCCTTTCAGAGCAAACACTGGGATATGAGAGTTGTCAGCCTTTCAGAGATCAGGTTGAACTTTCACAGGTGTCCACTTATATCATCTAAAGCATTCAAACCATAAACCCAAGTATGTGAATGATATCATGATACTTCATGATATTTTCTACAATCAAAATTGATAATTCAAATATACTCATGAGAATGGTCTTAAGATTTACATAGAATGGTTTGGAAAGCAAATCAAATAACTTGTCAGAAAAGGGGGAAAAAAGCTATTGGATTTGCGTTTTTATTGCACACTTATTAGATACCTCAGGGTTATTACAAGATATAACTAATAGTCTATTCTGGTTGACAACCTCAGTCAAAAGTTTATTTTTTCATTCCTGTCTTTGAACACTTGCAATTCTTCAAGTTCTTATATCCCAGGTGAATCTTGTATATGTAATATTTGAAAACACATTATCAGAAAGAAAAATTATATTCAAGCATAGTTGCAAGCATTTTATAAACACATACAATTCTCATAAGCTCCTAGGTTAATTCCCGAGTCTATTTTTATCTTTTGCTCTTGTGCTTATTGTTGCCTTATTTCATATGCTGTTACTTCTTGTAACTCACATTAATCCTATCTTGCTACAGTGCAATAATAAAGCAAATAAATACCTAAGGGATGAAAATAGTGTATCCTCAGTATCTTGCTTAAGAATGAAAACTAAATATTTCAGGGATTTCAGCAACTCAATTCTTTTAATGGAAAAAAAGAAAGAGCTCTGAAGATTTCACAAATTCTAGCTCAAGCAGTTCACTAAGGGCCCTAAGCTATGAAAAGATACATGCACACCATCACCTTATCAGCCTAGGAGCAGTACTCCTCCTGAACAGAGACCTAGATCAGCTGGTCTGTATAGCAGGTTCTTCAGCCTACTGACTTCTGTGACCCTGGTTATATTTCAGACAACAGTCACTTCTGTGCAGGACTTAAAGTGAAACAGTCTCGAGTTCTCCATTTTCTCTCACTTAAATCCCTATTTTTCTTTCCCTCCAAGACATACAATTTGAAAGACAGGCAAGACCTCCTCTTCTCCTCAAGAAGCACCATTTAGTTGCAACTATTTCCCAAAGTGAGCTTGTAAAATAAGCTAAATGTCTACATTATGTACCTAGAGGATTTAAAAAACAACAAAACTCTACATTGTTTTTTTCCAGTTAAAAATGCCTGTCAATTAATAAGTTAAAACTTGGCCAGTTTTAACTATACTCCCTACAAAGAGAATACCCTCTTTGTACCATCCAAACATCCCCTGGTTTGTATACAGCTATTGTACCATCTGAGTACCTTGACTACACAACTACAACATTTAAGATCTATTTAGTATTGCTTAACATTAACAATCCAGTGATATAAATACTTATGCAAACAATTGTAAGAGACCAGGAGGTTTAATTATTTTTTTGTAATTATTTTACAGGGAGGATTAACCAGGCAGTAACAGAAATCAGCTTTCTACAGAAGCAGCTCTCACAAGTAGAACACTTGAAGGCAGCATCACAAGTAAATGCCAAAGACAAAATCTGGTTGTGTTGCATGCCACCAATACTACTATAGTAAAATATCACCGAGAATTTCTTCTCCTCTTTTTCTCTCAGTTCCAAAGCAAGCCTTCTTTAAAGGCTGGCTGGCTCCCTAGGTAGCCACGTTAATGCTAAAAACACTGACCAGCAGAAATGATTGCAATCACGATTCTACCATCTTCTGCAGAGGAGGGCAATCATGCAGATCAGTTTCCTGTCAAATTGCTATCTCATTCTAGTCATGTCTATCTAGTCTTGATACACTCAGTTTGTATTTTTGTTTCTAAGTTTTCACAGAGACAATAGCTGCAACGCAAAGAGAAAGAAATACGAATGGTCCTTGGGTAAGAGCAATCCTGGGCTGTCAGGAACTAAAAACAGCAGATGCTATCTGTATCAGCTGTATTTATTTTTTTTCTCTCCACCAGTGTCCATTTCAGGCATCCTGTTAGTGTGATTTCAGATTTTGCAGTATCAAATACAAAGGGCCGCAATTTGAGAGGTCTACAAGAAAATAAACCTTATCAGATCTTTGGCAAGTCTAAAGTACAAAATCAAAGTGACCAGAAATTTTTTTAAGCCTAATTTTACAAAAATACAGTATTAGCACCAGATTCAAAAATACAAGATCATGTATTGCCAGAAGAGGCGCTTACTGTGTGTCCGTTTCAAGGGAACACAGATGTATTAAACATCAGGGGAATGCTCCTGGAAATGTTTTCTAGCCTGAAGTAAAGAGACAATCTAGCCACACAAAAAGAAAAGAACCACTTCTTTTACAGTGTGTGTACATGACCAAGTGCAAGAGCTATTGGCAACTGTGTCATCCTTGTGCTTCTGTTTTAAACAAAAAGGCAGTAACATATTAACTTCTGTTCATGAAGACTGTTATTAGTCTTTAATGTCTCTGAGACAGCTTCTAAGCAGAATATGGGGAAACTCCATCACATGAACGAATTGAACATTTAACTACAAAACAGTACAACTTAGTTGCTGTACTAAATACAGCATTTACCAACAGAACAGATATGTAACTGCTCCATCAGAGATTTACTCTCAAAGGATCACAGGTTTCAACCTGAAAGGGACGCTATTTTTTAAATCCAAGTTACTGCTAGCTAGCTTTAACATTAAGATCAGACTATCCAGATTATATTTTTTTTCTAAAAGAAGTAGGTGCGTGCTCAGAAATGAATCAGAAAAATTCAGCAGGAATTACTTTTAATTGGAGAGAGTCATATTTTCCATAGCATAAGATCCTCAAATGCTACTCGGAAAGGCAAAAACTCACGTTTGCGAGGTGTCACAAAGCTGCACATCACCAGCTAAGGACTAGATTTTTCACATTTATTTGGACACCTGCAGATGGGGACAATTACTTGGTGATGGTTTAGAGAAGCACAAGCAGGGTCACAGGCAGGAGCTCCTGATGGTTCCACTAGTACCAAACCAGTTAAACACCCACCTACACCCTGAGATACCTACATACAGCTGCCTAAGTGTAAGACTTTCCACTCTGCTCCCTATCCCTTCTCCCATCCTAGTACCTCAGAGCTTCATGTCTGACTTCCCACCTCCACAGGCACTAACAACTCACACAAAATGAGATGCTGCTGTTAATTACCAGGTGGGCACCTGTCCTATCCATGGCAGCTGGGCAGGCTCCTGACAGCCTGGAGAACAGTTAAGGTCAGAAGTGCAGATGACAAACAGGAAGAGAAACACTGCAACTTTTCTAAATAATTTGAGACTTGTAAAAGAGGTATTAAGATATCAAAATACTTGTTTATCCTATTTAAGCTACTCCAAAAAAAAATTATAACCTTTTCAATGAAGGGCAGACAGTTTCTGTGCTGCTCTTACCCCACAGATTAAGCAGAAGCTACAATGTGTGCTGTCAGATCAGTCTCCCTCAGCATTGCCCCCTCCCCGTCCCGCAGGAAACCACTCACTGTATGTATCTGTGTTTGAAACCACACTTGTATGAGTGCATGACTTGCACTGGAGCAGTTTAAAGCATAGTTTTTACCACATGATGATGTGGAAATCTGTCCTAGAACAGGCACATTTTATGTGGCTATAAGTATCCTGCCAGCACATCTGCTGCTAAAGCAACAGTTCCAGCTCTGCAGCAGCCTAAGTCTGCTGAGATGGAAGTGTTGCTTTATTAGTGCACAAACAACAACAAACTATTAATGACAAGCCTTTTTCCAAAGTTTGATTGACTGTTTGGTAGGCAGGTATGCCCACAGAGGGCAGACATAAGCATGGCACATCTGCCTGCTGTGCACCTACAATTTCAGCATGATCATTATCACTATCCAGATGACTGAGCAAGCTGACAGAGTATATGAAGGGTTATCATACAATGAAAGTCACAGAAAGATCGCGAATATGGAAGAGAGGAAGAAAATAAGGAGTATTACAACAGGAAACATGCTAAATGAGTGTGGCAAGGATAGAGGATTTAGAGACAGAAATAAGAAGGAACTGTATCCTTTGACTGTAAATTGCTGAGGGAAAACTACAAGTACTTGTACATTAGAGCTCACCACCCTGACTTGCATGCCTTATCCTCATTATCATGATTCAGATAAGATTCACTTCCTGGAAGAGCTTCCCGGAGTCCATTGCCAGTCCCACCTCCTCTCCAGCAGTCCCCACCTGGGAAGAGAGCTGCAGATATATCAGGGATTAGCATTTTAGCCATAAGCATTCGAGACAGCCATAAAGCTTCAAGAGGCAGCACACAGTGTCCAGGAAAAGGAGTTTTTAAGAGATGGAAAGAAGGAAATATTAAGGGTCACACCTCTGCTGGGTTTTAGCCTTTCATCTGTACATTGCTTTCCTGCTAAAAGCAGCAGGTGAGAAAACCTAGGCAGAGAAGGGAGGGAGGAGGGAAGCCATACAAACAAAAGCATTGTTCTATAAAAGCAGAGAAGCATCATCACCAGGCTACATAGAGTGGTTTCATTATCAAAAAAAATAAGACATATGTCCACCCACTAGACTCAGACACTACAATAATAGAGGCACTATAAAACCACCACAGTAAATTAGGGAGTTAGGAGAAATAAACAGGGCACAGGTTAATGGTACTTATACATATTTTTGGGAAGATGAACAATTACATTTTGCATCTCAGCCCATGTCCAGTATTTACTAAATCTTAAATAATAAACAATTCAAACACAACAGATCACTGATGCTCCTACCTTTTACTTTCCATACACAGCAAAAGGCAGCAGCAACTACAGCTCAGTTCTCCTGTGGATGCTGACACTGCACTGCAGTTATTCTAACCACACCAGCATGAGACTGGCCTCAGGCTGCACAGGAAGTGCCCAAGACAGGCATGAAAGTGCATTACCTCCCAGGCAAGGGCAGCTCTGTGCTCTTCCTCAACTTCTCTGCCTTCTCAAGGAGTGAAGCAAGCAGATAGCCCATCCACAACTACTAAAGTCAATATCTATCAAAACTTTCATTTACCAGATTAGAAGAGACAACTTCTCCAGACACCTTAGAAAACCTGTTCTTCAGAGGCAGCCTGCATTCCCAGGACCAGCCAGCCCCAGCTCCCTCCCGCTCTCCTTTCATCAGCTCCAGCTAGCACCCCCACTCTTCTAAAGGGGTCTTGCATGCAGCACTGCACCCATTTAAAAGGGCAATTCCCACGGGGAGAGTGGCCCAGCTTCAAGCAATGAAAAGTACAGGTGGTCAAAAATAATTGAGTTACAGCTGAGGAGAATTAGGGTTGTGCTTTGGCCAAGCACAGTGTGTGCCCAGGCTGCAGTGGGGCATTCCCTGCCCTCCCACCAGTGGAGGTATGGCTGGGAAGACCTAGTGTCAGCACTTGTGAGCTTCCCCCCAGACTGCAGCTCTGAAACAGGAACTGGGGGATATGCCTTCTGAAAGAAGGGAACCTCAGATGGCTTTGGGCTAGCACCTCTGATTTTTTGCAGCTCTGCTGTCTTAGGACTGACATCACAAATTGGAGTTGTAAGCTCCCTACCAGTATAGCAGAAACCTGAAGCAAAGGTAAGCTGTAACAGGAAGATGCTCTGAAATCTCAAGAGCACATGGTGAGACAGATGGAGTTTTGATGGGGATTTGCCCACACTTTTTCTATAGAAAAGAGAACAGTAAAAACAAGAGTTTTGTATTGCAAAACCAAGGTTTCATTAGAGCATAACCTAGATATATTTTTAGCATCAAAAGCACAGGTGTGCTGGGCAGTCCAAAATATAAATACAAAATCTTAGAAATAACTATCCTCTCTGCTTGCTGTGAAGTTACTCAGTCTAGAGCCCTGTTGAAAAGCCCCACAGGCTTGTCAGCTGGAGCAACGCCCATCACCTCTGGATTCCTGAGAAGAGTCTCTTTACTGCTTCATTCAGCAGTCTGCAGCAGCCTGCTGTTTTAGATGTTTCCCACTCTCTGCTTAGGCCACACATTTCTTGAAACCTTGCCCTGCCCAGATACCTGCAAGATCTGTAATTATTATTCAAAGTGGACTCATCAGTGTGTATGCTAACAGTCTTTCCATACAAATAGGACTGGGTTGGTTTGTTTTCTGAGAGCTCACATGCATACCAGAGAGTTCTTTCTAAATCTCACTGAGATTTTTACTGTGAAGGAATTTCAGAGAAATTTACCCATCTTATTTATCTTTACCACGACAGCCCATCTGCCTTCTTCTGGGATAACCAAGAACACAGCAAAAAAGCTTAATAAAATCCCTCTTGCCCAGGATGACTAGCCAGATTCCCTCTTAAACAGTAGAAGCCTGTGACCTTGAGTGTGCATTTGCCACACAGGAACACTTACACAAGATGTAAACATTTCTCTTCCACCAGCTCTGCTTCTGTACTGTAATGCCCATACATTTAAAATAATACTTCTTGCCACCAGACACAAAGCTGCACCTAAGCAACTTACAAACACAAATGTTTGCTAGAGGATTTAACTGAAATTCTGCCTCTGGGTGGCTTGCTACCATGAAGATTTTTATCTATAAAAATTATATGTGGTTCCTATACACTTGGGGAAGATTTAAAAAAAAAAAAAAAGCCAAATTCCCCATTAAGATGATGATCTTAGATCCTAGATAAACACTATTGACTACCGTCATAAAATTTATTTATCATCTGTTGCATCTTCTTGGAGATGGTGTCGTTACAAGACAACAGAGACACAATCAGATACCTGCATGGTACATATATGCAGATTTCTTCACTGTCTGTATTAGATTTTGCAATTTCCATTGAGAAAGATGGCAATAAACTGCCACTTTTGTGCAGCTAAGTGAATACATTTTTTGTTAGTTCAACAAAGCACAATATTGCTGCCCTGAGAGCAAGAACATACTGGCTGGAAAAACGCCCATCTATTTGTAATATTGCCAAGTGAAGCTGCACTTTTAAAAATACCTAGTGGTTTTGATAACAGCTAAATGGGAAGTAGACTAGGCTGTACCATTTACTCATATTTCTCTTGCATGGAAATCTTGGATTCTTTAAAGTATATACTTCCTATTCCGACATTTTTCTGATGAGAAAATGAGAGAAGTGGGATAAGTTCTGTCCCCTGAAGTTACATATTAAGGTTTGCAGAGGTAAATCAAAGACATAAGAAAAGCTTTTCCATGTGAAGAATGCCAGAGCAAATTAAAAGAGATACTGACGAGAATAATCAACACCGTAGAAATGAAGAGTATCTACACCATCTATATGAAATCAGGCTCTGTATCGAAAGAACAAAATTCATATTTCTGGAGGTAGATATCATGTTTTCAGATCTTATTAAAATACCTAATACAGTATTTCACACTCCATTCTCAGTCAGACTCAAAAGGAGCTGGACACAGCAGAGGAAGATAGATAGATGGATTTTCAAAAACATTATTAATATATTACTGAAGATAGTAACCCTATATTTAGGAAACATTTTGCTGTGGTGTTCATTCAGAAGCACCTCTATGGCCCTGGAAAAAGGTCTTCTTCCAGAGTCACTACTTAGTGGGTCAGGTAATATGATCCAAATCTGGGCCCATCCATGTTCCTAGTGGAGGTGCCCGATGCCCAGTGCCTGGGCCTGGGGCTGCCCCTGGCTGTCCCCAGCTGTGGTGGCAGGATAGCCATGGCTGCAAGGCTGCCCTTGCTGCTCCCTGACACTGAGCAGTGCATTCAGAAATATGCAGATGTTTTTGTTTTATAATAGTGGTCAGAAGGGCTACATTTCTGTTCCCAAAAAAGAAACAAGGTTAGTGACAGTGATGATTTCAAACCACGTGGCAATTTTATCTGCCATGCTGAAGGGAAAAATGGGAATGAAGAAGCAGAAAGAGGAGGGAAACACAGCAGTGTGTTACAGAGCAGTCTAGAGAATAAAACAAGGCTTGAATAGCCTGAAAATATACAGCCTCACAGCTTCTTACGCAGAAATTCTGAAAATATGTATTTGGAATCAATTTGTTTTGTTGTTTGTTTATTTTTAATTTTCTAGTCTCTTGATAACTAAAAGATCTAATCTGTCTTTTTTTTTTTAATTCTTCTCTAAGAAAATCTAGAACCTCACTCCAATTTATTTTTTTTTTGAGGGGGGGAGTTCATATTGTGACTGCAATAGGAAATTACTTATCACACAACAAAAATCCCCATACACTTACACTTTATGTTTGCACTGCTGGGGCCTATGCCAGCCATGCAAGGCTTGTTATGTGCCCATAAAAGCCTTCATCCAGGTTGAGAAGGAAGGGCTGTAGCTGACTTGGAAGTACTAGTAGGAACAAGGGGTGAAGGAATCAATTCTTCATTGCTCGATAAGAAGGAAAATGGAAGTACTGAGCTGGGGTTAGACTAATTCTGCTGCTATGGATTTACTGCATATTATAATACAATTATCTATACGCAGGAATTCAGCACAATGATAAAAAATGTCAGTGGAGGGCTGAATACACTGCCTCTAGCGCTGAAGGACAATGGATTAAATGTTGTAAGGGTTTCATTCTGTGATAGGGTAAATAAACAAATTACAGGTAAAATAAATCTGCACACATCCGTGCTGAGAGAATCTGACTGACTAGGTGTCTGGATGTTGTGTGCATAAGAATCTCTAACCAAATACTGAATTCTAATTGACTTTCACAAGTCAATTCATACTAGATTTCACAAAGGCAGTTGTCAATGCTCTATGGTTGTACAGCTTATTGAATTAGGAGAAAGTCATTCACTATTCTGAGCAGACTGCATTCTGCAAGTAGTGGGGAAACAGCTATTTATAAAAATTCCATTGTAAAGAGGAGCATATTGTTCTGATTTTACTGCTGTTGTTCTGTGAAATTAGGATGACTTTTATAAATAATGAACAAATGAATTTTTGTTTATCGAACATAAGAAATCATTTTTTCTTTACAAATGGCCTCACAGATTAAACACTGTTTATATTTTTCAGAAAGCTGTGGAAGAGCTGTGGAGCGTTCAGTTTAGATCACCCAAAGTGATGCAAATCACCTCTAAACTGTTTAAATCACCTCCAGCTCATAAGATAGGAAACTTTTCCTGTAAAAAGCAGCTAACTATGAATTTTCATACTTGGAATATTCTGATGCATGAACATTTGAATGCTTATCTTCTGCTTGGGACCCAGCTCACCTCCTAGTGTTTGGGGATATTGAGGCTTGACATCCAGCTCAACAGCTTGCTTTATGCAGTAGCAGGTTCCAAACAGCTTAAAGAACACCAGCTGTGATGTTCACTTCTTAATCTTCCTGTCTCCAAAGTTAAATTATTTAAACAAATAGTACAGGCTGAAGAATATATGTTTGAAGAAGGTATCAAAATGGCTAGGTGAAATGTAACTGGCCTGTGATAGAGTGGAAGTCAGAGTAGTGCTACAGTGGTACCTTTTCGCTATGGAAGCATGGGTCTGTTGTTACTGGGAAAAGACACACTTCATTGTCAGGGAAGAAAGAAATTCCACAAAGGAAAGAAAAGCTTATAATCGTGCAAACCAGCACCGTTCATTTTGCAAGTCAGCACAGCCTGTAGTCAGTATTTTCATTTTCATATGGGATGCTCTCATTTGTGTTTTCACTAACTTATCTACAAAATGTGGAGATCCTGTATAGCTTACATCAACTAATCCCTCAGGCTTTGGAATACAGCAGAAAACAATACAGACCTTTTATGATATACATCTTTAATAGGCATTATTATGGCACACAATAAACCTAACTTTAGTGTAGTCATGCATACAGAGCACATGTCATCAGTCGCTGAAAAGTGGGCCTGTGGGTATTTAAGGCTGAGTGGGTGGGTGTTTTATTTATGACATGAATGTGACAACTCTTTTAATGTAGTAGCTGACTGCAATAAATGCTGTTCCACCACTAATGATTGTATACATTCATTTAATGCAGTCAAAGGAAAAAAACCCACAATATTTTCTACGTTATTTGTTTTTAAAAATAATTCTACGTATTCTACAGAACAAAGTGATGGATACTGAAAGCTGTGGTGACTTTTTCAGCTGGTTTTTTTGAGGAGGTCTAATAACATGGTTAACATAGTTGAATTATTTTCACTACATAAGAAATTTCACTCTATTTTTTGCTTTCCACTTTCATTCAATTTGTTTTCATCAGGTACCAGCTTGCTCTCCAGCTCATTCCATATTGATTTGTGGTGAGACAAAAGGACAGAAGAAAGCAAAAAGAAAAGGAAAAAGGTAGCCAAAAAATAGAAGCCCTTGACCTCTACTCCTTCCCTTCTGTGGCAGCCTAGCTTGGCTGAAAGGTAAGTGTTGTGATATATACGCAAGAAATTCCTCTGATATCATTGGTATAAATTTATTTCTAGCCCTCCTCAGTATGATATTTGTTCACTAGATTTGTCTGGTTAACATTATGTGACAGCAGTTATGAGTCAGCAGAAAATATTTTCTGGCAGACACTTGAAAAACCCACATGATCAAGAGCTGGGGAAGAACAAACATATGTAGCATGTTTGTTTGTCCATCCTCTCTGGAGTATCTCATTACTGATATCCTCCAACCTCCAATATTCAGACTTTACTTATATGAAGAGTGGTTTGAGCCTGTGCTGTGCCTATTTATACACTGTTAGTACAATGCTGTCACTCTCCTAAGGATGAGTGATTGTCAGCACTGCTGATATCGAAGTGCTCTTCAAAATAAAGGTTCTGATCATGTGAGCTACTGAAATGCTCAGATTGTCACAGCTCTTGAAGGCTGCCGTGTTATAACGTCAGAAACACATTTAACACACTCGAGGACTTGCAACAAGCACCATTTGGAATCGGTGTAAATGTGTAACAGCTCACTATGGTATAAGAACTAAAATTACCAGATATCTTTGTTATAATTGCAAGTAACTTATGTGCAGAAAGTCTAATGTGGAGAGAAATTGAAGCAATACTCTTGTGGGTGGTTCTGTTTAGCAAAAGATCATTTAGCAGAAAGACACATAAGCAGTCAGCTTTTGCCTTTCTTCTGATGCATGTGCCTATGTCTGTCTTATCTTGAAATGCTGTCCATCAAAACAGCTTTCCAGACAGAATTTCCTAAGGTGGTGATCTATAAATCAGATACAGATTTGCACAAGGTTACTCTGACTCAGCTTTGAATTTGACCTAAAGGTATTTGTTGTCATATGGAAGCAAATTACAGTGCAACAGTAAAACAAGAGAAACATCGCTGAGAAACACTGGTGCCGTTCTTGCCAGTCAGATGCTGCTGAACGTCACAAGAAACCAACAGACCAGAAACTGAGGACTACAAGAAAATAGGAAACCAACAGTTTAGATTGTCTATATTTATTAAAAGGGATCAAAGTATCCTCCTGGCAGGCTTAGTATATTCTGTCTTGATTGTCAAAAATGAAGATAGTTTTGGCCATCTTTGTTCACACAGAAGCATAACTGCTATTACAAACCACACCATAATAAAAGCATGAAAGGTACTAAGACATACCATATAATGCTGCTTTAGCATGTGGTAATCTAAAACTTTAGTTTACTTTGCTTTTTAATTTTATTGCAGAATTAACCAAGTCTCAAAGCAGAAAGTAAACATGTACAACAAACTTTTGTTATTGGGTAACTGTCAAGAGAAAATGGAAAGTTTGATGACTGCTGTGCAATTTCTTCTCCCATTGCATACAAGGTAGAAAATTTTATATGCCATTGAAGTAGAATTTTACACTTTAAGGAACGTGGAAAATATTTTAAAATTAAGATTTAAAAGTTAATATTCCTTTCCATTCTGAATCAACACCTGGAGATTGGAGCTGGTTTTTTTCTTTTATATATATATGTACATTCTAATATATGTACCTTCTGTTTGTTTTTACTCTTTATAGAAAGAAATACAAGAAAGATGAAGGATGAGAAGGGGGACATAAGCCTAGAATTGGAAATGCTTTGCATTATCTATGTAATCTCATATTCATTATATGCAAACACTTTAGCAATCCATCAACTCTGAAAGATCTGCAAACATTTAAAAGAGAACAGCTTTAATTCCAGTACCATAAATTCCAAAATCTGTTCCCAATGTAGCTTATGTCTATAAGATATAAAGAAAAAAGGTGTTGTAGTCTGGCTTTTTAAATTACGTTACATTATTTATAGATCAATATAATGTTTATTTGGGGAGGAGAGGTGTGTTGTGGTTTTTTTTCCCCAGGAACTGAATAAAACCTTTGAGGATGTCAGAGAACAATATCAATGAATAATTAGAAGTGATTCAAACTCTGGAGGGTACTCTTTCCTTCCTGCGTCCCCTGCCCTTTGGTAGAGGTTTGGTACAGTAACTGTCAGAGAACGCTGCCAATTTATTGCTATTGACAGCAAAATATTAGTTTCACAGTCCTGGAACATAAACATACTAAATCTACCAATCTTCCTATGTCAAGAAGCAGGTATCTTGAAATGTACGGACCTGCTAGGAAAAAGAAAAAAAAAAAAAAAAAGAAAAAAAAAACTGAAAGGAACCATCCTTTTACAGTTTTCTGCTGTCATTATCTTTATTTTGAGGGAGTAAAGCCCAAACATATCTGTCACTGAACAGTACATCTGCACAAACCCACAGCAAATATGTGATATTCTCACTCATGAAACTGGAATAAAAAGAGTGATTTTCAGATAAACTAGCCTAGTTTATCTGTACAAAGAAACTAATTTTTTTAGATCCACATTACACCTTCTGGAATTCTCAGAGTACCATCTGTTTTAAAGCAAACAATTGCAATTTGTGAAGTAACATACCTACAGTGATTTACAGAGAGCAGTTCAGACCTTTATCCCCAAGTATGATGACAGAAAATTACATACTTTTCTAAATCAATGCTTCCTGGAGATTCAGAATCAATGCAGATGTCCTTTTCTTTCTTTAGTATTGTATCTGTTCCTAAATTGGATTAGATTAAATAATATTAGATTTATAGATAATACAATGCATGCCTTTTATCTCAATTTGACTAAACGACATTTACAATGCTTCTAAAGAAATGCTTTTTCATTTGAATCTTCATGCACAAAGCTTGGGATTCAAATGAATTTTTATTTCCTCTTTGTCCTCTTGTCTTTGACAAGATTTATTTGGACGCATGAAAATGGAAAATGGTGAGATGGAATTCATTCCGATCAAAAGTAGGGAGAGAACTGGGGAATAACAAGTAGAGGACCTCCATTAGCCCTTTCTCCCCTTGATACGTAAAAAGGAAAAAGTTCTGATACACAGAAAGTAAGTGAAGACTTTTCTCACAACTGTACTCATCCCTGATGAATCAGGATGGTATCGATATTTCATTAGATGGTTGGGCCTTCATAGTATAAGTTTGATACTCCTGGTGTGGTGATAAGCCCCATTGTAAAAACCATCCTCACTGTTTCATCCTCGGTAACATAAATCCATAAGATATTGTGTTTTGACTGAGTGTCTTGCTATTTAAGTACTTCAAACAAATCATCTACCTCAGTTCTTCCATTAGCAATGGGTGTCTTCGATCATGGAGATTGTTGTATTATATACAATGTATAAATACCTCAACCAAGTACAGATGGTTTGGTTTTGTTCTGCAGTGGTACTAGTAGTTGTCATGTGTTCTCTCTCTTACTATTATTCTAAAGGTGCTGATTCTGAGAGACAATATCTGCAGATGAGTTTCAGAATTTGTAAAATGAATTCTTTGAACTTGCACTTCTATTCTGGTAAGTAAGGAATAATATTATCATCTACAACTCAGAAAATTTTTGTAATACTTGTAATATTTCAGATGTTACACAGATATTTTGCCAGTTGTAAATCTGAAAATTTTTGGATTTCAAGAAAGGAAATTATGTGATAAGGTGAGTTAAGAAGCAGCTTCATTTCTGGTGTAGTTAAGCTGAGATGTCAGGATTTATGAATGGTGTCAGAAAGGTCTGAAAAGTTTTCATGGAAACTAGGGAATATTGCTGTGATTTTAAAATTCAGGCCACTGTCAATTTTTCAGTTCTCTCTTTTAATGTAATATTCCAGCCTTTCAGTCTTATGACAACTCCCACCAAAATAAAACTAAATTATTTAGGACCAAGCATTTGTGAGTGTGGGTGTGACTGGAGGGGAAAAAAAAAAACCAACACATTCTTCACAGGTTGTCAATATGATCTGAAGGAGGAGGGGCAAAATCGTGGGAGGCAAAAAAGTCTGCAAGTTGTTTTTTTCCTATGGCTCTCTCCAATAGATGTCCAAGGAGCCTAAGATCAAGTGATTTGGAGAATTATGCCATGGTCAGAAATACGGTTGTCAAATATACTGATTACTAACCTGTTCACAAACAGATCTAGTTCTTATCTCTACAATTCTCTGTGGACGTCTTTAAATTGTAGAGCTAGCCCTGCAAAGGATTAGACATATTGTCACAAGTAGCTTGAAGCTAGATCCAGAGTTGTGGCTAAGAGGTCAAGGCAGCAGAAGCAATTCTTGTTTAGGTGTGGCTTCATCATAAATTAGCAAAGCCTGTGTCCTCTAACAAAAATGTGGTATATCGGCAGGCTTTGGGTTACTGCTGCCATTGGTTTCTCTCCTATTGATAGGATTTTTTCCACAAAGAGTTGGGGAAATTCTAAAGTGCTGTTATTCCTCTACATTATCTCAGTACTAATCTACAAAAGAGAATATACCAGTAACTGTCTAAATGGAATTTAGATCCATTCAGGCTACTATGATACATAAATTATTGTAACCCTAGACACTGAAGTATGCCTGTAAATCTAGCAATGTATTTTAAGAGACCTTTATGACATTTGCAACATATGCAGGACAATTTAATAGCAGTTTTAGATGATAACTGCAATCTTATAATCACAGTAAAAATACTACAAGAACAAATGTTTTAAGGATGTAACAGACTTTTAATTCTGATGTGATCTGGAAAAGGGTAAAGGTATGAAATTAAAAGACAATTGGAGAAGGTTGGGAAGGAAATCAGGGAAACAATCATCAGGCATTGCAGCAATAATTAGAAGAATTCAAATAATAGCCCCTCCCAAATGATTTGTTCATTCCTAGACACAGAGATTTAAACTGATACCAGCAACTGTTATAATGGTTCTCGACGTGTAGTTTTCAATAGTATTTTAGTACTGGCATAATTCTAATATCAGCCAACAAGCAGATGCATGTGAGACAGAGCTAGAAAGAGAATCTTTCCCCTGGTGAAGAGTTCAACACTTTTATATCCAAGTGTTTAAAGCTGAAAGGTAAAGGGTAGCTAAGGTTGTTTGAGAAACCTGCTGTCTTTTTCCCAAGAGGGTAGCATCCAAACATGGCAACATAGAGCGTCAGCTTCTATTTCAAATCTTTTGGGGGGTGGCATTTGCTCAAAACCTGAAGGACTAGAAAATCCTAACAAACTAAACCTAACTTCATACAGAATATGGCAACTAAAAATTGAAAGACCCATAACTTCAAAAAATTCTGATGCACACACCTGCTACAGTTAAAATACTTTGAGCAATTTAACAGATAGATTTGGACATTTAGATTTTATTTGACATATTTCTTATCAGCAATGTTAAAAGATGTCTAAAAAACACACAGACACACATTCATGTCTGCGTCAGATTGCCTACAGTTGGGAGCCTCTCTGAGCTGCATTTCATAGTTGCAAATAAGATATTATGCACAAACTAGGAGTGCTGGAAAACATAATCTTAAATGTGTTTTTTTACAAGCACTAGTTCAAGAAATAAAACAAGTGTTCAGGTTTCAAAACAAGCAAGGACTCAAAATATTAAGGAAAAAAAAGACATCATTTCATCCAGCTTTCACCATTATGTTTGTAGATTATCACAGCAATATAGGTCTATTGTGGCATAACATGTATCATTCTGAAAAGATGACATAACAGGTATAAATCAGCAAAGCTTCTCCGATTTCAATGGATAAGCATTGAGGAAGAATCTGAGAAAAATCAGTTAGAGACCAGCTCAATAAATATACAATATTTATAATATATATATAAATAAGAAGTGGCCTGGATTGAACTATAATAGCCACCTGATGATCTGAAGATGGAAGCCTCACAAATTGTTGGGGCTATTGTTTAAGTCAGACATATTGACCAAGGTTCATTAAATGCTGTTGTGTCCCAAAGAGACGGCTGGTCATCCATANGTTAATTGACCTTTTCCAGGGTGAAATTCAGAGCAGGATACCTGAATTCTCTTTGCTTACTTCCTGTAGAAATCCTAAGTGTTCATAAGAAATTAAATGTTAGGCAATGCCAATAGAACTGGGTGAAGTTTCCATCAGTGTCTTCAACAGAGAGTGACTATATCACTAACCCATTTTTGTAGAAAAATTTAATCATTGTTTGGGGTACGGGGTGTGTGTTATCAAAAACACTTTTGCATTCTATTTTTTAATAGTTGTTTTAAAAATTAGTTTTAAGTATTCAAAAGACATCTTCGCTTTCAATAAAAATTGTTAAAAATTTTGAATTGTAATTTTTCTCCTGGTTTTTTTTTTTCCCCCTAGTTTTCCTTAAGTCATAGTCAAAAACCTCATTTCTTGGTAGAGTAATTCAAATGCTGTGAAATAAGACAATTAAATCAGAACTCCTTCTACTTGCTCCAGGTACACAGCTCTGTTGATGCAGCACTTTTGCTATTTCTACATGCTCAGTAGTCCTTAGGCTCTTCTTTCTCCCTCTTGGTAAACTACAAAGCTGTAGAAGCCTCAGGTTATGTCCAACACACATACTAATATACTAAGAATTAGTTTCTTCCCTCACATTCTCTACATAGAGTTTATTTTTTTTCTATTTACCTAGTGTCTTTTAATTAGAGAGCAACATACATAGATTACTTTGGTCATCACTTCTTCTATGTGACAACATTTATTCCCTCCGATACTTGCAAAACACGTTGAGGTTTTCAGAGCAAGCGTAGCATTATGCTGATTCTAGTTCTAGATCTTTTCATAAAGGGAAAAAGCAGTAGCAGTAAACAACATTACAAGACTAACTACCTCTAAAGGAATAATTTCTAAAGGATTCTAAAAGTAAACATGTTTGAGGGCATTTGTGAAATTGATAAACAAATTAGAAGAATTTAATAGAAAATTTTAAGCACTTTAAAAGGAAGAAAATAAATTTTTCCCCTTGTACAGTAATATTGAGAAGCCTTTTAAATAAATGACATTTAATATAATTAGGTTCAAAACTTATCATGAAATGTCATCCATTTAAGGGTTTCTATTTAACAAACTATCAGGGATTTGGATGGGGAAAAAAAAAAAGAATCCTGATGAACAATTAACCAAATGTCATCTCTTTACTCAATTCACTTTTATTTGTTTAGCGAAGAAAACATTAATAGAACTTCAGTTACATTAGAACATTATGATAACTCTAGTACATTACTAATGCAAATAACATAAGAAGGTTAATTACTTCTCAAATGAACAGTTATTATATAATATTCTTCCTTTGCAACATACACCAACTCATTCAAAGACAAAAGCAATTTTTTTTTTGTCTGCACCTCCTATCGAAATATACATAAGCATTTTAACCTATTGGGTTTGAAAATAACTATCAGTTGACTGTCACAGGCTGAAGCCCAGTATTCAAAGATCAGGAATACATTATCAGTGAAAAAACTCTAGTCTTTATGCAGCATCAAGACCAGACAATTATTTTTGTGCAAAAGGGTTGTGTGACTGCTAAAATGTACCTTCCCCTGAAAGGCCAAAAGATAAACACCATATATGACTTTCAGATGATCATGCTGCTCTTGAAGACAATTAAACCACAACAACTGCTCTCTTGGTTTGGCATTAATGCATTCCCGCAATTGTTTTAACACTCTATGAGATCTAATATATGAAGTCAACTGTCTATGTCACATTCAGGTAATTATTTGAGTTGACTTTTCTGGTTTAAACTAAAGCAGAATTGTTTGAGAATTGGGATTTCAACATCTCTAGTATTTTGTTAATTACTCACAATATGAAAAAAGTTTTCAGTACCCTGCAACAGAGCACAAGTTGAGTTCCGTTGTTGCAGTGAGAGCAGCATTTCAGCAACCCTCACACAGATGAGAGTCACTGATATGGTGATGGGATAAAATCTCCAATTATAGCTTTTTTTTATAATCCTGTGTATGAATGAACACTTATTAGTATCCTGTCTGGAAATGTTCTGCAGGCCTTAATTACAGTCAGTGCATAGGTATATGATTTCCATCTGTACCATGACAACAAAAACATATCCAGACTCTGTCTAGGTAAGAATGAATGAAGTGTTAGAAGACAGGATCTGTGAAAGTGGAAAGTCTATATCCATATTTCTAGAAGCTCAAAATTTACTGGTTGTCTCTGAGCTAAAAGGTCAGCTTCTCATTCCTCAACTATTTCTTTGCTTACTCTTATCCTTAGTCCTCTGACTATACTAACCTTATGATTAAGGAATTTGGCATACCTCTCAATACGACCCGTACTGTACAAGTTTCTCATTGCTTTTTTACTTTAAATTGAGCTTATAATAATTAATCTTTTTCATATACCCTCATCATGAACTCCAGACAGCCTTGACAGAGCAAGAAGCACACTTATATTTATTACAATATTCCAACACTGCTTTTTTCTACTTAGGTCTGCAGCTTGCAGTTTTCCAAACTTGCTTCTACCCACATGCAGTAGGAAAGTATTGGTCACCCTGATCCCAGCACTGTCATCAAACTGATGATACATCAACTTATGTCCTCTGAAAATGCATACTTGGTTATTCTGACCCACTATCATAGATCCTGAAAAACCATAGACAATGTCAGCCCAGTGTACAACCAAATGGAAGCATAACCATAATCTGAGGGAACATCTTCTGGAAGAGAATAAATGGGTAGGAGGGAAGGGAAGGATGCGATATTACAAGTATATCCTATAATTATCTGATCGCTTTCACCTATCAAATTGCTGTTATTCTGAGGCAGAATACAGGGGGTGGGGGGGCAGGAACTGGGCAGGAGGAGGAGGCCTCAGGAAGCTGGAAAATACCCCCTTTTTTTTTCTTTTTGCAGGTCTTAAGACAGTTCTGAATAATAAATACAAAAAATTAAAAAAAGAAAAAATCTAACCATCTGAAGCCTGCTTGTTCTACTGGATGGGTCAGATTTTTACAGCAGAAGAAACTGACCTTTCATGAATGCTCTAAAAGAACACTCTTATGAGTGCCACATGAAACACCTCTTCAATCACAAATATACAAATACATATGGCATTTGTACCAGAATTTCCCATGTAACCTGGCACTAGCTCCAAGCTTGTCACCAACCTCCTCCAGAACCATCTGTACATGCACTTTCAGGTTCTGAAATGCAATTAATCCACACCAAAGCACGAGTTGCAGGAAGTATTCTGCAACAATAGAAGTGTCTAGGCCCTGTTAATAAAATACAGCGCACCAAAGATGCACAGACCTACCTGCATATAACCATGTTTTGAGCACTGCCACTCCCCATGTACCAGAATTTCCTCAAGTAGTAAAACCTAATAGTTTTATTTTCAAATGTCACCTTTGTCACGGCTGACAGCATTCAAGTTTCCAAAGCCATGTTGCCTTGAGCTCCTTGCTGGCACACAACATAGAGCCTGCTGGCATTGGCTCCCCATAAGCCTGCCACCTCAATCACCAAGGCACACATGGAAGGGACTGCAACCACCCCAGCCACTAATTAATTGAGCATAATGAAACTTTAAGCCTGCATAAATGAAATTGTTCATAAGGCCCTTGATTAAAATACAATATTTTTATGAACTTCTATATTTAATGTCTGCTTTTCTATTTTTGATATTATGATGAAGAAATGCAATTTGTGATTGATTCATGTCTCTTCAGCAAAACCTTACTTTTAAAAAAAGTTTCTCCCCCTCATATTAAAACTTAAAATACTTGGACTCTTAAGTTATCTTATTAAGCAGCATATTTCAGTTTTAATAAAAATTTAAAGGATTTACCAAAGAATGGACTAGAATAAGATGATATTCTTTTTCCACTACAGAAATTTTGAGGAAATTACTCTGGCTGGACACTTAGCTTAGAACAACGTAAAGGTGTTAACTGGGTAATTTAATTCAAAATCTAGTAGTGACTCCAGGCATTTCAGAGTTATCACAGAAATTCAAGAAGCAATAAATAATGTGTTATATCATCAAGGACTAAATTTTAATGCATTTTTCATTAGGAGGAAAGGTGCTAAATAAATGTGGGGGATTTAGTATTATTACTGGAATATTTATAGGCTAATATGTCCAAAATTCAAGTTTCATGAGATAGCAAACTAATAAATATTTTAAAACATTTATAGTGTCATAAAAAAAAAAATGTATCTACCTGCAGAGCTAACTGCTCTCCACATGAGTGTGACTGGTAGAAACAGACCTCTGAAGATTTGTCTCTGTAGAACAATGTCAATTTCACACATGGTCTTTAAAATTCTTTCTTCAAGCAAATGTCTTGGAAATACAACAGCCTGGAAATTTGTCCTTAGATCTGGAAACCAATAAAAAGATATAATTATTGGACAAACAGTTATAAGCAATGAGGCATTCCTCAAAATTCATTTTGAATTCCCACAAATGGTATCACTGATAGTGTTAAGCCAGAATAAACCAATTTTACAGCAGTAATCTATATCTTTGCTATATCTAATTGTAGTATTTATGTCAACCTACAAATATACTTAAAATCTGTAGTACAGAATATAGTACATTGCACGAAATCTGTATTAAAAAAAATAAAGTAATAATCATGTTACTGTGGACAGTTTACATTCTTTTTATACATGTATATACACACCCATACTCATGTATACATAAACACACACACTTATGAATAAGTTTTTAATCTAACTTAAATTCCTGTGTTGGTCTCCAGTAAAGAATCTGCATGAAATTAGTCACAGAGTGGTAATCAAAGCAGAGTCTACAAGACATTCCCCACTCAAACATTGCATGTGTCAACAGCAGAGCACAGGGAATTATTGGAAGTAAGAAAAGTCTGAAAAAAAAATACTTTGAGGAACAGCCTGCTAAATTCACAGAAGACACACAAAGAGCCAAGCATTCCAGCCACATTGACTGAACAAGGCCCTCCCCAGCAAGCACGTAGCCCTGCAGGATGCAAGCAGGGCAGGGACAGAGATGGGGAGGGCAGCTGGGTGTCCAGCAAGGGGGCTGATCTGGGGTCAAGCCAAGAAGCCAAACTGGCAAGTCAGGATAAGGGAACAGAAGGTACAGGGAGAGCTGCAATGCAAGTGGAAGGCAAGGGTGAGAACCTAAGCTTAAAAGCAGGTGGAGGGCAGAGGAGGCATTGGTCTTCACCACCAAACATCTGCACCCCAGCTGAGCTGGCCTTGAGCCCTGGCAGCTGGAACTCCAGGTGGGGCAAAACATACTCACAGCTCTGAGAGAGACTAGAACTGTAAAAGATCCAAAACAAACAGGAAATAACCAAAGGCCACTGCAGGAGAATCAATTAAATTATTTGCATTGGTTTCTCTAAAGAAGTAATTAGGAAAGCTCCCACATGGAAGCCAGTCTTCAGAGGAGATGAAACTGTTGAAAGGTCAACAGAAGATACTCCAAAGCAAATCAATAATTTGAACAGTAACAAATAGCCAGGATCAGGTGGTATCTACAGAGCAGCTCTGTCGCAGATCTCTGAACTTCTTAAAATCCACTTTAATATGAAAACAATTGGAAATTGTGAAACTAGTATAAGCAAAAGGGTTCCAGCATGGATCCACATTACTACAGATTGAGAGGAATCTTATTTAAATATCAGGCCATCAGATTAAAAAAAAAGACCCTCAGATTAGAAGCACAGTGTGTAAACCCATATTATGTAGTAAAATGAGTTATATTACTTCCTTCCCTCTTCTCCAAGTCAGTGCTTACAGTTTTTGAAGGAGCCTACAAAGGTATGAATAAAAGTGATTCAGTCAGTCAATTCTTGCATTTTCTGGCAAGATCTCTCCTTACAGGCAATAAAGAGGATCCTCTAGCAAAATAATTCCTCGTGAAAAACAGTAAATAAGTGTAGTAGGCTCTCACTGTTCACAAAAAAGAAAGGTTGCCAGAATGCAAAGATCAAACACAGGTATTATCTCCCAATACAAGATCTAACAGCATCTCCAAGATCTAACTCAACGGAAATGGTTGAGTTGCTAGCTTAAAGCAATAGACATTTTTTTTCATTTAACAAATATCTGAATTCTATAATTCCATATGAAGGACCAAAGCACAAAAGGATTCAAAAAAAGATGAGACAAGAGAATAGACCCCTGTCATCACAGTAAATACAATCACTACATGGTTTCACCAGTTCACTAGCAGCCACCACAGCTCCCTTAGTGGCTATGGCATCTACTAAGCTTCTGCTTCACAGTCAGCTATTTATAAAAAAATCTGCTACAGCTGTGTGTTGCTGTAACCATTGATATGATGGGAATCATCACAGAGTTAAAAGACAAAGAAATAAAGGGAAACTTCATTGACTTTGCATCTCCAAAGAATTCCACTCAAGAATATGCAGAGTTGCATTGACCAATTCTCTTTCTTATGATGGAATTTTTCATCTATTATTACCACGAAAAAGATGAAAATGGTATTCATATTTTATAATGTAGTATCTCCCTCTCTTGTGAAATTAATTTTGAATATAAATATTTATAATACTAGCTAGATCACTAGAAAGTATTTCATGGTTCGTGGGATACTTATGTAAAAGAAGTTCTAGAGGACTCATTGAGCAGTAGAAATAGTCCACACTTCACTATAAGCATGTCTTTTTGCATTTAGTTTATTAGGTTCATGTTATTTCAACATGCTTTTGTCCCTGGAAAAAGGACCGATGCTCTTTGTATATGTGTTTGTACTCTAACATCACTCTCTCTCTGTCGATGTAGATCCCATTGTAAGTTCTGAGCCTTAGTTTGCTTTGCTGTTTTCCTTTCTGATTCTTGTCAATCTCAAGGATGATGTACTGGGACAAATATCACCTTGTATTAACATCGTCCATGTTATTTGATGGAACAAGTCATAAAATGAAATTATATGCTATTTTCCAAAGGAAGCTCACTGTCAGAATTATGATTTAGTCTTAGGTCTGCAATCACTGCCTTTTGCTTCAACCTGTAATAAATTTTCTAACATTTCCTACGTCACAAGCAGGAATAAGCTATCCAATACTTCAAACAAAAGGAAAGCAAACTTCTCTAAAACATCATAGTAGAAACCACGCTCACACTGCTACTTGCAGTTATTGATCAAATGTAGGGTGGAGAAATGACCCATCCAAGCTGACAGTTGTCCTCTTACAGATGGTAGCATTCTTGCAAATTGGTGTTCTTACTGGAATCCTTAACTATATATTCCTAGTTATTTTTTCCATCTAAAGCTTAATTTTCCTTATTTCAGCCTGTCTATCAGTTAAGTATGCAAGAAATACCAGTGGAGTGACATATTTTCATATTATCCTAACAGTCTCACACTCCAAGAAAGATAAGAGATGGTCTGTTGATGAGCAGTAGGCTCATCAACTTTCATAAGACCTTTCACCACACAGGTCTGAAGACAGAAGTGAACAAATTCTCCACTCAGAGGTGCAATCCTACATTACGAAAGGTGAAAGCTAGCTCCTAAACACTTCCAAGTAATTACAAATACTGCAGTAGTTCAAATTTGATTTTAGGGTTTTTAAAATATATATAATTATTAACATCTACTCGGTTGGAAAATCTCTACGTGCTTGTTCAGTACCTTGGAAAACTTCAGAAAAACATGTACAATGAATATCAATATTCAGCACTAACAACAACAAAAAATAGCCCTGAGCATTGCTGCACTTAACAGCAGTTGGTGTTATAACCACCTTCAAGGATCAGTTCCAAAGTAACTATTCTTATAAACATTTCTGTGATGATTTTCTTTATTTTTTTACAGCCTTTTTCTTTTATTTTGTTGATTCTTAGGTATCATACATTCTGCTTGCCAATATGCACTTTGTGTATGTTCCTAATATTCATACATCTAAATTTGACTTTCTATGGCACAAAAGCTTTTTAAAGACCAGTATTTTGTGCCAAACACTAAGCAGCTGTAGTATCAAACATCTATAAAAATCCTTCATTTTTCATACCAGGACTTGCTGATCATGTCCTCATTCTTTTTTTAAGAGTTTCAGCCTCCATATTAAAATATTGCTTTGAAGAAGAGAGTTTTGCATTTTTATAATAAATTATTATGGCAGAATCACACATAACAAACACCATTATCTCTCCCTAAGTCTCTCTAACTCTGAACTACTGGCTGCTTTCTTTTTTCTGTCAAATATCTGAAAGTTCTTATGTGTGGGATGAAATACTAAGTTTGAAAGATCAATATTTGTTTGCAGAGTGGAGTTTCCTGCTTTGTTTCCCTAGGTACTAGGTATTAAAATTAACCATACTGGAAAGATCAGATAAAAATGACTCACTTAAGAGGAAGATTTTTCATCCATTTTGTAGAAAAAATGCTGTAGAAGCACTTTTTTGAAGTGAAATATATGGTTGTGTTTTCTACAACGCAACCTTTTCACAAAATTGCGTCATTTTATTTTTATTTTAATATTTGGTTTTACACTCACCCAGTTTGCTGTGACAGCAGTCAAACACCAGGGGTGTCTCAGCTCTTCCCTCCTCTTCCCCTGTCTTGTGCATCTATCAAAAATCTGCCATTTTTTCAAAAGGAAATATTTTTCCAACAGTTCAGCAAGCTAAACCCAACTGCTCTTGTGGCTGCATTTCTGCTAGTCCTTCTGAAAATAAGTGGCAGGAATAGGAGCAAGCAGAGCAGGACTACATCTATCAGTGGTGTCCCACGGTGACACAGATGAAGTGTAACACTGATGCTGTACCTTTATCCCTAACGAGAATAACATGCAAATTCTAAACACCAGATATACATAAACAGCATGATTTTGTGATACTGACATGAAATGTGAATACAGCCCCCACCTTCTGTAACCGCTTCTCCTTTTAGAACTTTCAAGTCCCTATTAAACAGTTAAGAAATCATCTTGCTAGGTTTCAGATTTGTGTCTCTCTGACAGAAAAAACAATGTAGTAACACTGCAGACTATTTTTGGGTATAGCTAAAAGTAATTTTTAATAGGTGTAAATTCTCATACTTTTTTGTGGTTTTTAAATATCAAATGAAAGAAAGTCATTATTAATATGACATGTTAGAAAGAAAATGAATTTGTAAATATATTTGCATTACTTAGTTATAGCATTCTATTTCCAATCTCTATTCAAGTCATATTAATATTAAGCATAATTTTTAAGCCACAGAATGTATGCAGCAGAGATAAAGGCTGCAATACTATAAGCTGCTACACAGCTCTACCGTACATCATCCTGATGTATCCTAACCATTTATATCCTACTCTTTACCAGTTACTGTAAGCAACGGCAGTTAGTTTGTCCTTACTGGAACTGGACAAGAGACCCATCTTTCATATTATAGATTAACCTGCCTCACAATCCCATTATAAATATGCTGAAATTTTTTATACATTTTTTATTTAGTATGTTTCTGTTCACTAGATCTAAAAAGTTGGTATTGAATTTCCAAAGTTTTATGTTAAACTTTGTATACTCGTATGTACAAGGAGAAGAGAAATAAAACTTGATGAGTGTACCTTAGGTAAAAAATTAAGCTTTTGGGCTTTGTTTTCTCATACCTGGAAAAATGAACTGAGACAAACAACATAGCTTGCAAAGTTACACCTTTTTATTAACTATGATTTTTTAATAAAGAAATCTAGATTTGAAAAACTTTCTGAAATACTATTGAAAATTTTAAAGGAAAATGAAATCTTTAAATGAGTGTTTTTTCAAATCTGGTTTAGGTCATAGGAAGCTCAGGAACTACTGACTGGATCAGCTATTGCCTTCATTGTCCACTGTTCAGAACATTGCCTCAAGTTGGTCACCGAGGTCATATGATGCCATTTATATATCTATCAGGAGAACACCCACAGTTTCAGAGTTTCTGTGCATTTCTGGAATGAAAACTCATTTGAAAACTACACAAAGATTTCTAGGTTTTTTCTCAATACTAAGTATTTGGATACTGTTCTAAACACTATTATATTTAGTTAAAATTCTCTCCTGATTTCAGTGAGATTGTATCAAGTCAAAACTGGTTACCATTTAAAAGCATGAAGGTTCAGAGGAGGCAAAAGAAAGGAATCACAAGTATTTTCAAAGTTATTTATAAAAAAAAAAAAAAACAACAAAAACAAAGCTCAGTTAAGCAATTGTATTTATCCATTCCCAATTCCCAGCTCACCACGTAATTTTAGTTTATCAGCCACAGTATACAGAAATATATGCCCACGTTTTAATCAGCACAATCCACTCCTCAATTCATTCACATTTCCTAATAAGAGGTATACTCATCCTCTTAATATATACATTTGGCAAGAGCAGAATGCAGCTTTGGGGGAGTAGAAATTACAGAGGAGCTTTAAGGTTTGTATTCTAAAAAGAGTATGTGCTTATGGTCTTATACCCATCGAGCCTGCTTTTTAACTGAGACTGCAAGCAGCACTACTGGAACCAAAGGCCAGTTAGTAAGTCTATTGTAAAATTTGCTTTTGAGAGTTTACATGTAAGAATTCACCATGGGATAAAATTTGGCATCAAAAGCCCTGGCATAAAGCACTCTTAAAATGACACTAGTGCAGAAGAAAATCATTTCAGATCTAATTCAATATTTCAATGGGGAACTGCAGAAAGTGTTCAAATCTGTTAAAAATCTGGCTTTTATAGTATTGACTCCAGGAAGGTGTCTGATAGAAAAGTTTCAATGCCAAGCAAAAACAGAATTATCCTCCATTTAGAAGGAAGTAAATAGATCATTTCTCTCTGACCTCCAAAGAGGAAGAACTATTCTATCCACACATCGGTGAAATGTAATAAAAAGAATGATACTCTTGGGATCCGTTCTACCAACAAAAAGCCACTGAGCACACTAACAGCATAGATAATCAAGGTAGTTGCATGAAAAATGAGGAATTTAAAGGATTGCTGGGAATGGAACTCTGGCTGCTAAGAAAAAAGGCTTTCAGACTAGCTAGGGGCATGGAGTATAATTTAATATATTTCTGGCAGAAAACAAATAAGGAAATACTCATCTGCAATTACAGAAGATGTCATCTCTTTTGAACTACAGTTTGCAGAATCTATTTGTAAATACGGCTGCATTTTTACCTCATCTCCACCCCTATCCCAGCACAAAGCCTTTGCTCTACAATGGCATTAATAACACATATACTGAAAAGTTCAGGAAAGACTAATACGCTTTGAAGCAGGCTAATATTTCATATTTGCACTACACTGCACATTATTTGCAAGTTCATTCTGAAAGACAAGGATAAAAAAAGTATTTGAAATTTTGAGATCAATGGGAGTTTTCACAGCCCCATGCAAGAGCATAATGGTTTTGCTCCAGGAAAATCCTGGTGACTGTAGCTGGCTCCCAGGTTCTCCCTGCTCTTGGAAAATGGATCTATATTGGGCTGTTACCCAGTGCAGTGCCCTTTTCTGGCTTAGCTCCATGGATGTAACACATCTGCACACTACTTCACTCGCACACGTGGATGGTTGAAATGAGTTCTCCGAGGGACAGCAGCCACCTCTGTGCCAGTTCGTTACATCTGGCTTTTGTCCAGGGATTGTTAGGAAGACAAGTGATCCGTATGAAACATGAAGAATGCTTACCTGAGTCCCACCTTTCTGTCCCATGAGGGTCAGAGCACTGCCTGGACACCTGCTCACCAGACCCAACACAAGGTCCTCCTACGCACACCAGAGCATACTCTGCAGTGTTGCACCCCACATATAGTGTTGGTAGCAGGGTTTGGTCCTGCCTCAAACCATTCTCTGAACATTTTGCTATGAAAAAACAGCTCTGGCTTAAGCAATCCCAGATGCTGATCTCCGTGGGGTCTGCCTGAGCAGGGTGAAGTGTCCTTTCAACATTTATGTAACTGGAAAAGATTCTACTGGTTTCTCTTAAAAGAGCTTACCTAGACGAAACCATTATACTACATGTATAATAAACACTAAGTTAGTGTTTTCAAGTCCTGTTTAATGCGAGACTGTGCTCCTTAGTCCATGCTAATTCATCCTGTTGTAGTTGCTTCATTGTCTGAGCTGGGCTTTTGCAAGCTATTATTCAGCATCAAAATTTTCTCATGATTATAGTAAAAAGGTAAAACATGCAAACTCCAGTGTAAAACACCGATATATTAAATTAATAACTCAAATTATGAACACCATCAAACATTGGTGTTGTATCAAATGTTTAATATATGTAGGCCAGTTGCCATGGAGATGCCAAAGCTTCCAGAATGATTCTGCAACAACTTTAGAACCTGAATGCTTCCAATTAGGCTATAAAGCTGCATAAACAGGAAGAAAAATGGCAATTGCTATTCTTGATACAAGTTAGATATCTGAAATAGTTCTGAGCAGGTGTTTCAAGAAGAAAACAAATATTAGAACTTGCTGTACATGTACCTATGGTACATTTTGTTTAGAGGGGCCTCAGCTTTTGCAGGGAGTAGTATAGCCCATATTACCTTGAATTGAATTGAAGGTGTTCAAGCCGTAACATCTGCTTTTTGCAATTTTCTTGGCTCTACATAGGCACTTTTCACTTCTGCATTAAGAATGAATGGAGCCGTCAACAAACTGCTTACCTGCAGCCTGACTAAAAAAACCTACTTACTAGCTCATGAGGCTTAAGACATCACATTTGAGCCTGGCAGCAGGTGTAATATCCTACCTAAACTGTGTTCCAGTTTGAGCAAAAATTAACTTGGTCCTTTCAGAGGAAGAAATGATTGTGTTCTGCAAGACTGTTGTCTTCCATGGATCAGTCTGAACATGTTGATTGCAATCAGTGATTATTTGAGGGAATTTTTGAGAGGCTAAGATGGCATTTTTCTGTGCTCTGACCACCTGAAGCTTGTCTCATGTCCATTCATCTTTGTAAACCAAGTGACATATAAGCAACTTTTAATGTAAATTAAGACTTAGTCCACTGAATTTGCCAGACATGTATAGCAGTAACTCTGACATGAGTGGGGAACTGATCCTCCTGTATCCTTCTGATTTTATCATCAGTGATTTTCTTTTCTGTCGACAGAAAAAAGCATAATACAAATCACAAGGGGAACAAAGAGGAACAGAAAATTAAATTATCTCAATCTAGAGCCCAAAGTTTGATTTTCTGTTATGAAAAATACACTGAAATTCAGTGACACTTCATGACAGAGAATCTTACTGGAGGCAATTTAACCTACCATTCACCAGTATCCAAGATACTCCAGTAACCAAAAGGCTGAATTGCTGATGCACATTTTAATGCACAAAGACTTGCAGCAGTTACTCTTTATGTATGAGTGCATTATTATTATATGTAAATATTAGTGAAAAATATGGTTGGTGAGACAGTTCCTGCGTTCCTCTAGTTAAAGACCAACAAAATAGCTAGTTCCATTAATATGAGCTTTCCAGTAATACTTGAAGTGTAGAATGAAGAAGTCTCATTGTCGTCTTCTAACTTTGTCTGAAAGGAGGCTTAACCTTAAGGGGTTTTGAAAAGCATTGCTCTAACAGTACCAGAGGTTTAAATTCAATTCCATTTTTTGGGGGTGTCTATTATGCTGCATCTATTCTGGGATTACAAATAAATGGTATCTTTTGTAGAGCCTATCTATGTTTCTGTAACTTCTCTGAGAGTGAAGGCAACCCACAGCTTCATGAGAGAGTTATCACACACATCTTATGTGAAAGCAGTTGATATTGCAATCTGAGATACATTTGTTTTGGGAAAGTACAACTACAGGAAGCAAATTTAGAAATGAAACACCATCTTATTTCACCAGAGAAAATCAAATCAGAAGGGAACATTTCCAATATAAGTTAATGTCAGCGTTAACTGAAATAACCTGTGCATTTCAGCATCACATATGTGTAGTCCGTGGGGATTTTTCCAGCTACATGTGTTTGGGTTTTTTTCCCCTGCATCTGTCAGATAAATCAGAGAGCCAAATGAAAATCTAGTACTCAGGAACATTATGTATTATAATATTATGCCACACCCCCTGGAGGGATGCAGGTTCATAATGAAATGAGTAAATTACAAGGAAACAGTATGAGATTCTGAAAGTTCCACCTCTCCTTTAGGACAAGCACGTCAGGATAAATTCCATTTAATTACACTGAGCATGGGTTTAAAAATAAAAAGATAAAAACCAAAATAAAAGCATTATCCTTCTGTCTGAGGCTCCATGTATGTAAAAGTGAACTGGCCTATTCACTGCTGCATTACTTCATTACACTGTAACTCCACAGAAGTGACACTGAAATGGGTTTCAACTAGCAGAAAAATAGAGCAACAGTGTTTAACTAGGCCCAGATCTCGATATTTAAAAACAGGGTACAAGGGTACATGGACAAAACTAGCTAAGTGTTGATTATTATGTCACTGTAAACCCAAACAAATGCTAGGGTTTTTTTCTCTTGCCTGTATAGCCTTCTCCTACAGAAAGCAAAACACTGAGCAGTTCTCCATAATCAGTATTTTGAAATTTTAAAATAATTAGCACAGCAGAAGAAGGTATGCCACAATCAATTTGTTTCCCCAGGTTAAAATTCTCATAAAGTAGACAACACCTGCAATTTCCTTCTTTTTGATTTACAGAAGTAGTTCAAAGCAAATGCCAAGAAAAGATATGGTAGACCTTGTTTTGATTTAACCTGCAGTTCACAATGGAGTTTTCATTGATTACACTGAATTTCTTGGCAATTAGCATCTCTGTTTAGGAAAAAAAATGTTAGCTTCTTCAAATGTGGGCTTTTGCCAGAGGTTTATGTCAAGGATGCAAGAAGTTACTCCATTCATCCTTTTGAAATAGTGCTACAGCTGTGGCATGAAAGGGCAAAGACAGATACAAGTCACATGCTGTAATATAAACTCTTCATAGTGCTACAAAATATTAAAACACCAACAACCAGGTATCCTATTTTAAACAGGAAAATTATGCCATGTAGTCTTCAGCACCATTTCTGAACAACATCACTGTGTAACATCAAAGAGCAGTCATTGATAACTTTTTAGCTATCATTACAAAGAAAAGCAGCTCACAGCAAACTGATGTCTGTAGGAACCTGCCATCCACACCACCTGCAGGGATTTAAAGAAAGGATCTTCCAGGGAACTTATATTGGGTTTTAATGAGTTCCTACTGGAATCAGCAGTGAGATACCAACTGACTTCAGTGGAAGCTGGTTAAAGCCATCAGAATGTTCTTCTGGTTTTGTGTTCTATTCTAATAAAAATGTTACTTTTGGGAAAGCGAGCCTTTGCCATGGTGGGGAAAAAAAGTTCCTGTAGAACTACTGCTTACAGGAACTCAAGTGTTTCCACTGAGGAAGAAGGGAATTCAAAGGATAAATGAAAAATAGTTTAAAGGCTGCTTCTCTATGGTTTCAGCTTGCCTGGCTTGATTGCAGAGCCATCTTCTGGCTGCAAATAACAATTTCAGACTTGCTGATGCATGTGTGTATATTTTACTTTAGCTACGCATTTTGAAGTGTTTCAATTCCCTGCTTTTAGCGACTTCAGTAAAATAACACAGAAAAGAAACAGCGTGGATTCTGAATCCAAATAGCCCAGTGACACATTTGGATTTTAAACAAAGTCTGCCTAATGCTCTTAGGATCATTTATGATTGTGAAAGAAATAAGACTGCAAGCATGGACCCTGACAAATAGTGAAACCAGAATGGCAAGAGTCAACAGAAACAGGATGATAAAAGATCTGATAGATCCTATGAACTGTCGCTTTCTACAATGCATCATTCCTACTGTTTTGACTTCTAATAACATTACTTTCTCAAACACAGAACCACCTAATTAATTTTCTTTTTCTTGATTTCTGAGCATTTTCTGGTTTGGGTTGATTGCTGTAAGTTCTAGCTAATACAGCATTAAGTTTTGAACTGATTAGAGTGTTAGAGATATCTGCCAAATGAGTATTTAGCCCAGATAGAAAACCAATCATACAGCATCTCAAGCAGAGCATGAGTGTTATAATGTCACTCTAGTTCGCAATAAGTTTTTCCTTATAGATGTGTGATTAGAGGTGGCTGATCTGACTCCAATATAGGTCTCACCTCACATATTTCAGGAAGACTAAGCATTACGAAGGCACAAAATTAGCAATTTCTCAATGGGATCATTACAAGACATGGGAGGGAAACACTAGGAAAAAATGTTATATCAAAAAACCCTCTTTGTTTTCCATTTTGTAATTAAAAGAGGCTTCTACATTTTTGGAGTTGAGACAGCAAGAAATTGATACCCATCCCAGAACATCAGAGATCCAGTGGCTGTGGCTCACTATGGCTCAGAGGAAGAAATGAGCCTCTCACACTCACACCCTGACAGTTTAAGCTGCGCCTTCCCCATTCTAAGTAACTGCTCTAATCACAGACCACCTTATTTATCTTGGAGCTGTTCCAGGCTCTATGAGCAATTTCATTCCCATTAGAGCAATGATGTGAACCTCAATCTGCCACCTACATGCCAGTTGTAGGGTTTCCAAACCACAGGGTCCCCAAATCCTTTTTCTATTCAGAATGCAGAATTATTTATAGAAACTTAAAGAGCTCGCACAGAAGTAAGTGCAAGAACAGGACTGACTCTTTAGCCTCTAGACAACAGATAAGAGCCTTTCTGTATATACATGCCAAGTAATACACAAACCACTTGGCTTGTTAGCCTCTTTCTCCCAAACAGAAATTGAAATTTGAATAGCGCTGAAAGGCCTTCATTATTAAAATTACCATTTTCTCACAAAGTTCTTTTTGTTGGTACACTGACAAGATAACATTTAGTCCTGAAATTTGTGACTCATGGTAGCTGAAGCCAGCTGATAAGACACAACATAGGACGAACATATATACACAGGCAGCCCTCATACTCTCGGTGCAGAATCCTTTCGATTCCATGCCTGATCCTGAGGCAGTTCATAGCATAAAGTCAGATCCTGCTTCCTTAGAAATTCTGCAGCCATCAGGAAATTGAAGTTATTAAAGCCTGAATTTTATGAAAGACTTAAATCTTAAATTCAATAGTACCTAAGCCAGGTACTATTGAAATCAATGGTGGAACTTCCTCCAATTTAGCAAGGCTAGATTCTAACAGCCACAAAACATGCATTCATTGCATCTAAAGTGTTCTTGTTCTTTGCCTTATACACACATATACTTGTAAGGAAGCAAATATATTTTTAAAAAACTTTGAAATATTTTTGGTATCTGATAAAGAACAGATCACTTTTTTCCATAATTATTTTTTATTTTAAAATTTCTATATTGTTTTGATGTTTAGCTGCTGCTGTGAGACAGGCTTCCAAACAGTATGCTTTTATGTTCACAAGAGCACAATTTAACTATTTAGTTTGCATTACACTGATTGCTGCTGAATAGAGGACTTTTGAAGTATCACTTTAATCCTGTTTGATATTTTAAAAGCAAAAGTCCTATATGTGTTATCTCCATAGTAGAGACTTTCAAATTATTTCCTGAGAATAACTAAAATAAGTTACATTGTTTATAACATTTTTTTTAAAAAAGCAAGTTTTGTTAGGTCTTTTAGAACAGTTCCTAACAGAAATTGCTTGTTCTCTGAATGTGTCCTTCATGCTGCTTGCTCTTAGAGAGTGTTTTAAAACCATATTATTTGTGAGAAAAAATATGATTTTACTAGTAGCTTTTGTTTAATGCCCCCTAATTCCTTAACCTGTATTTCTGTTAAGGAGAGAGGTTCACAAACTTAGAAGAACAAACCATTTCTGAAAGCAGGCTGTAGTTCTTCAACTGAGTAAAGCTCAGGTTCAGTAACCAGCTGATCCACANCACTGACAAGATAACATTTAGTCCTGAAATTTGTGACTCATGGTAGCTGAAGCCAGCTGATAAGACACAACATAGGACGAACATATATACACAGGCAGCCCTCATACTCTCGGTGCAGAATCCTTTCGATTCCATGCCTGATCCTGAGGCAGTTCATAGCATAAAGTCAGATCCTGCTTCCTTAGAAATTCTGCAGCCATCAGGAAATTGAAGTTATTAAAGCCTGAATTTTATGAAAGACTTAAATCTTAAATTCAATAGTACCTAAGCCAGGTACTATTGAAATCAATGGTGGAACTTCCTCCAATTTAGCAAGGCTAGATTCTAACAGCCACAAAACATGCATTCATTGCATCTAAAGTGTTCTTGTTCTTTGCCTTATACACACATATACTTGTAAGGAAGCAAATATATTTTTAAAAAACTTTGAAATATTTTTGGTATCTGATAAAGAACAGATCACTTTTTTCCATAATTATTTTTTATTTTAAAATTTCTATATTGTTTTGATGTTTAGCTGCTGCTGTGAGACAGGCTTCCAAACAGTATGCTTTTATGTTCACAAGAGCACAATTTAACTATTTAGTTTGCATTACACTGATTGCTGCTGAATAGAGGACTTTTGAAGTATCACTTTAATCCTGTTTGATATTTTAAAAGCAAAAGTCCTATATGTGTTATCTCCATAGTAGAGACTTTCAAATTATTTCCTGAGAATAACTAAAATAAGTTACATTGTTTATAACATTTTTTTAAAAAAAGCAAGTTTTGTTAGGTCTTTTAGAACAGTTCCTAACAGAAATTGCTTGTTCTCTGAATGTGTCCTTCATGCTGCTTGCTCTTAGAGAGTGTTTTAAAACCATATTATTTGTGAGAAAAAATATGATTTTACTAGTAGCTTTTGTTTAATGCCCCCTAATTCCTTAACCTGTATTTCTGTTAAGGAGAGAGGTTCACAAACTTAGAAGAACAAACCATTTCTGAAAGCAGGCTGTAGTTCTTCAACTGAGTAAAGCTCAGGTTCAGTAACCAGCTGATCCACAACTAGAACTAGATAAGGGTATGGCTCAGTGCTGGCAGAAATAGGGATCCTTCGATACAAAATCAAATAGAACTGGTTGGTCCATGAGACTTACCTTACCACATTCAATACCTATTAAATTAATCAGAAGTGGGCAGCAGGGAGCCATCAGTGTGCAAGTCAGCCATGCTACTGGTGACAGGGAATGTAACCCAGAGACCTTCACCAGGGTGGCATCTTTGTGCCTGCTTTTGTGTTTCTGAGGTTTGGTGAAGATGTTCTGGGATCAGCTTTTTATGGCCTGCCTGGTCTTGACAACCCTCCTGCATGCCCTCTGCCTGCCACAGCACTGCAACCTCAGGCAGGCAACACAATCAGAACAGTTCTGAAACTGCTGCTTCATTTCTACATAGGAAATCCTTAAATACAAAGAAAAACATTAAATGTATATAATCTTTTATATACACATACGCACATATATATAAACATATTATACACCCATATCTAAATTCATTTGTCTATGTCTATGTATTTTTTATGTATGAAAAACCCTACAAACATATGCAGGGTTTACACATGTACAATAAAAGCTCTGCTTTTGATTAGAGAAAGGTTTTTTTCCAAGTTCTAACAGCACAAATGTCATAGAGAAGTTCAATTAAAATGAGTGGGGAAATTTTGAAGTGCTGTATGTAAGCTTTTCATTCTTTTCCTGTCATGCCTGCTGGCTAGTACATTAGTAAAAAACACTTCAGAGTAACATTTTGGATGCTCAGCTCATGTTCCTCTATCACTATTTTTAAAGGGATCATTATCAGCAGTGTTTTAGTTCCTTCACTTTTTCAGATAGTTTTTCTAACACTTGAAGTGGAAAATAATACAAAAAGGAGGTAAAAGAAAATAAAAAAGATGCTCAAATGCTAAGCAGACGTGCAAAAACATTCTACGCTTGCATGTGAAAACTGCAAAGAAAGAAAATCAAAAGGACCTTTATAATTACAAAATTGATGGCTTTGTTTAGTTCTTCTATCTACATGCAATATTTTCACACATTTCTATTTGGTAAGTAGTATCTTAATTTAAATGCACAGTGTTTGTTGCAAATTAAAATAATCACTATTTATAATATTAATTTTATTTTATGATAGCTTGATTATTCATTTCTGTTTATTTGTCTTTTTATCATCGGGGTTGTTCCTCTCGCATTTCTGCTTGAAGGTTTGGAGAAGTAGAATCCAAAAGGAACTAAATATGAGGCAGATGAGTGAATTAGACTGAATAGTTTGTCAAGACAAAGATTTATAAAATATCACATCTTCCAGGGAATTATATCCAAATTATAGGAAGTTCTAGTGGCATAGGAGAATATACTTCATGACTTTTTCCCTGATGTGATTTGTGATGTGATGTGACTTGCAAAGAAAATAAATTATCAGTCTCTTGAAAGAAGAACAACTGATTGGGGGCATGGTTTTGATTACTAGGTGCCTTATTCATTTAAGCAATTGTCTTCTAAAATGTTTCTACAGGAAGGAAAACTGGGTTAAATGCAGAAGAAAGGTCTGATAGAAGGAGAGGGAAGGAGAGTGCTGCAACATCACTTGTTCATGGGAACAAGGACGCATGGAAAGGGCCTGCATTTGGAACTGTTTGATATAGACTTGTGAACACAAGTTCCTACTGGTGATGTGCCATGCAAATGCTTATTTTATGCAGTGCTAAGAAACTAGAAGCTGGATGTTTCCTCCATGGAACGGCCACAAACTAACCTTTGTCGCTGAATTCTAACATACACTTCTTATGCTTTCTTCTCTCCTTTCAGGATAAGACATCTGACAAGCAATAGCAAAATCTTTTATCCCTTAACGTGACACCTCAAAATACCTATCTGGTGTCATAAATTTCCAGCAACACTTATCTTCAAAACTCATGTCCAATTACAGTGAAGTTGTGTAGAAATCAACAGGAAAAAAAAATGAATTTACCAGTTTGCACAAAGGTTTAAATTACTTGTTTGGAAATACACTAATGTGAATCTTCTGAAAAGGTTATTTCCTCCTGCTATCAGTCTGCTAATGTGTAACTCTTGCACACGGAGATCAGCAAGGTACAAAGATGTTCTTCTTTTTAAAAGAAAGGACTGTGACATTAAAAGAAAATGCTGTGACACTGAAAGCAAAGGGAAAAAAACCTCACAATACTGGTCTATCCAAACAGTTTTCCAAAAAGATGGAAATTAAATACCATAGATAACTGTCTATATTGATTCTTGCACAGGAAATCAATGTTAATTCAACAGAAAATAAAAAGCTCTTAAAGTTATTCTCACTTGGGAAAACCTTCCTAAAAAAATTACTGTAAGTTTGCAAAATACTTCAATATTATATTTCATTTGACTTTAAGACCACATTTCAACTGAAGCATATGTTTAAATGCCTTGTGTCAATAGAGAGGGACTTAAATATGCGCTTAAGTGCTTTCTTGAAATAGGATTTATGCCTCAAATTATGCTTTAGATTAATACATTGGAACAAGTTTCTAATTATAATGTATTACCATTTATGTTGCCTATTTTCCTGCTCCATTTAATCAGGCTGGAAGGAAAGCCATTCTGGTAATTTCATCTTTTGTTGTAGATGGATGGGAACTACAACAGAGGCTGTAAGCAGCTATACATAGGGGAAATCAGGATTCAGATCCAGAAGCATTTAATCTACATCTTTGAGATTTTTGTTACCTCTTGTAATATCTGTGTAGTTTGCAGCAATTACATGATCATCAGATTGTATTGGACACTTTTGGATGCCACCATCCTCATTCCCTTGTTTTTAGATTTACAACACTGCAACCCTTAAACAATGCTGTTTTCTCTTCTTCTGCTTGCTTAATTATATTTCTGCCCATAGATTTCTACCAAAATACCATCGGAGACTTCTTTCTATTTTGTTTCAACCAGACAAGTTATTTACACTGAACTATTAACACAAAGACACAACAGGAAATTACACTGCACAGATGACAACCTTGAAATTAAGGACTAGAAATAAACAAAGCATTCAAAGGAAAACCTAAGCCATTTTTCCTTAATACACAATGGATTAAGGGCACAGGGTAAATTCCATCAATCTAATTAGGAAGCATGAAGTGATCTTCCTCATTAATCAGCTCTTTAGTGATTTTCTGTGAAATTAGTATTGAATTTTTGTATAAATGCAGTCTTTCTCTTCAAATTTTTCACACCTGCCTCCACAGAAAACAAGATGAATTGCCTGCTCACATGCCTGCACACCCAAACACGTGCACATGCACATATCTACTTTTTCACAGCTGAGTAAGACAAAACTTAGAGGTAAAAGGAGATGGATCCTGATCCTGCCCATGTCACAGAAGCCATGGCATGACAGCAAGTGCACGCCCTTTGCCAAACATACCCATAAGATTCAAAATCTGTAATGGTTTTCCAAAAGAAACCAAGGCAGGTTGGAACAACTCTTGGCTCACCAAGTCAGAGGACTTGAGGGGATGAGGTGTGATTATCTGAAAGATTTGTCTGAGCCTGGGTTCCACTGAAGATGATTCCCCAAGTTGCACCTCAGAAAGTCTTAGGCAGAAGTTAGGCACAAACAAATACACTTTTTAAATTCTAGAAAAAAACCAAATTATCTACTGGCTTCTGAATAAACTTTATCACTCCTTCTTCTCTACAGCTGTCATATTTTGAGAGCTTACATCAACTATCTATGTTCATGCAATTTTTTACAAAGTATACATGCCCATTTAAGCCTGATCCTTTAATCAAATGAATAGTGCCACAGATCATTGCAGTTCATGTGCTTATGCATATGGCTAAATGCCCCAGTAAATCAGATTTCAGGATCTGTAAATGCCTTTTCACTTTTTATCTCTCTCTCACATAGTTTCCATATACTATGGCTGGAAAAATCTCCTTTATTTGAACCAGCAGTAATTACCCAGAAATCACCGAACAGGGCTAGTTAGATATTCTGACTAAACAGCTTTCTGTAGCAAAATGCAGTTTCATCAGCTTCTTCTACAAGATGATTGTATTTCGCTCTGAATCCTAAAAATTCTTGTCAGAAAATTTTCCAAGTATTTTGTTTAACTTTCTTATTTTGATGCATTAACATTATGTACTTTCTTTCAGGTAACCATCAATGACATTTTAATAGGAAAGCAATAAAACATTATCTAACACTACAGCTTAATAAACGTGATATGTCATATTATGTGATTGGGACATATACTTTTTTTCCTCAACACTGCATAGGAATCATGAATTTTCATCTTTTTCTTTTCTACACAGACGTGTCTAGCTTCGCACCAAACAAGTCTCATTTCACTTAGGCAAATCCCTATATTTGGACTGGCAGAGAAATTCTGTCATTTCAACATTGGTTCCCATCTAGATGGCAATGAGAATTTTAATGATTAATGTTTGAGAGAAATTAAAATTCAGAAAAAGTATTTTGTGTAGATGTCAATGCAATTTTTTAACACTGAGAAGTTTTAGTATGGAACAGCCATTTCCTAGTGTGTATTGGTAAACTGGCCTTTCTAGTTTGGGAAGGAAGGAACTAACACCACATCCCACCCACTTGATAATTTGTTACAGTTTCGATTTTGTAGCATCTACAAAATGATTTTACTGCCGGAATCCAATTAACTTTCTCAATAAAACCAATGGGGACCATAGCATCAAGGAAGAGGCATCCAGCCCACCAGTCACCACTCAATGCATTTTACACAGGAAAAGGTTCACATTCGTGCTCCTCATGCTGCTGGAAGGAGCAGTTAGCATTACAAATGCAAATGTGTGCAATCCACAAATGCAGAACTAAATTAAACAATTGGCATCAGATGGTCAAAGAAAAATTTGCATGTCAGGGGAAAACAAAGCCCCTCAGAACAAAAACAAAAAGCACTTGGTGTTCAGAAAGATCTGGATGCTCAATGGTACAGGCAAGGATTATGTGGCACATCCCAGCTAGCAGACTGCTTCTGACAGTTGCTCAGCCCTAGATACTTTAAAAGCCCCTGACCAACAGGCTACACAATGTGCACTAGTTCAAACTGTGACACAGCAGAAAGCATAGATCCCAGGTGAGCGGAGTGAAGTCGGCCCTGAATGCAGAAACGAAAGGGACCAGCTACAATATATGTGTGTGGCATGAGGCTACTATAACAATCAAAGAACACCTGAATGTCAGGCACTTGAGCTGTGACCTCAACCAGATATCACTATCTCAGGTAAGACTATCATAGTAGAAAGTGTTTTGAAGTATCTGTAGCTTCTCGCCAGATTTATTAGCACAGCAATTCAATTATCCTGAATCAGCTCCTAAAGCATTAAGAGTCCCAATGGCAATGAAAATTTTCTTCTCCCTCTCTTCCCATGGCTCACATAGGTTACCTCATTAACACAGTTACATATTTTTATTTTCAAGTCAAAATATTGGAAGAATAGATTTGTATATATATCCACAAAATGCAGTATTAACATATCACCAGGATCCAAAAATATAAGCCTTAAACGAAAGAGGAGTGGCTTCTCTGTGCCATCCCATCCTTGGGATTTTAAACTCATGAGAGAAGCTTCAGGTCACTTTATTGTAAGCTGATACTTGACCCAGTAGATTTGAATTAATACAGAACTGATGCAAAAGAGTTTGGAATTAGGCCATTGAACTCAATGTAATCTGTTGGATAGCAAAATGAACATAAATATATAGAAACATCATCAACAACTTATAGAAATACAGATTTTACCTTTAATAAAAGTGCATACAATAGGTTTAATTTGCATTTAACTTCAGCCAAATTCATTTATGCTAACAGCATGGAGAATACTTTCATTTAAGTCTTGCTGCAGAAAAAGCACATGCATTTTTTTTCCCAAAAGAAGTTTTTTCACCCCTAACAAACCAATAAATCTAGAGAAAAACTGAAGCTTGTCAGTTCGACATTGTTTAATTTGCAACAAAGTGTAAAAGAGTATAGAAAATGGAAACTCTAATAGAGACAGGCAGAGACAAACCATATTTTTTTGTCACTAGAAAAATCTGTGGCAAGAAATGAATCACATGTATTTACATTTGTCCCTGTGACATAATGTTAAGTTTAATCACTTAAGTGTGAAACATCCTATTAGAAGGTATGCACCTAAAAATAAATAAATGTTAGTTTAGTTAATCACAGTCTAAATTCTAGTCAATGAATGTGTATTCTGTACCCATTCACAGATGCTCCCAATTTACATACTTTAGAAAGCGTATAACACTCTCATTTGCTTAAATGTCAAATGACAGAATTATCCTGATAAATACCATTTAAAATCAAGAAATATTCAGAAACCCCCCAAGTGTAGCTTAAGAATTTTTTGAATCAGAATGTCTAAGTCAATATGTAGGAGGAAAGCATCATCTAGTTTAAAATTCCACTGAGAAGCTGGTCCTAAATTTTATGCTAATACACTTAAATATGTTAGTGTTTCTTACACACTGTAACATTCATTATAGCACCCAGTCCTTCAAATTACTCTGTATCAAACGATTTGTTAACCAAAGCTAGCCATGAGGAAAGATGTATACCCATATTCCCTTAGGCAAGCAGTTTGCTGGGTGAGGAGCAGTCCTATTTATCCTAAAGTCTTTTAATATTTCCATGTGTTTTAAACATTAGCTTTCCTTGCTTGAGGTTGCTTTGACAAGCAGATAATATGCATGAGAATGATGTGAATACAATACTTGAGGCCGTTGAAAGACTTTGGAAAAAATTTCATACTACCAAAATTATTTCAGTAACATAGCTACTGATCATGAATACAAATAAACGATAACAGATCCCCAGCAAAACTGTATGTAAAAGTGTACATTTAAATATTTAATTATTCTTATCCAAAATATTAAGAGTGAAGATCCTGAGCTACAGTTAGTCATAAGATAAAATCAGAAAATGGATCTTTGGTCATTTCCAATCCTCAAACTTTAGAAAGATTTCGAGTGGCATCTAACTATGATACTGAGGGCTCAGAAGCATTTAAAGATGTGAGACATACAAATGTAACAGTGAGACATTCAAATAGGTAATGATGACACCTCTGCTGGTACCTTGTTCAGAACCTTGTCACACTACTGGGATATACCACAAACAGGCATCCGAAGTCCATATTGTGCATACTCCTTGGTAACCTGGCAATGGAAGATGGTATAATGAGTGAGCATCTAATGTCCTGGTTCAAATATTTGCAACATCTGGGTTTGGTTTTTTTTGCCTTTGGTTCCCCTCCATTTACCTTCACTAATGGGTGTTGTGACACTGAGCTGCTAACAGGCAATTTCAGTTGCATGGGCTAGCTGTAAGCTGTCCTGTCATTAATATTTTTCTTTCCCACTCAGACACAGTGCCTTATACTGTGCCTAAATTTCACCTGGTAACTTCTCCACTGTTGAAAATAAATCATTTATAGCAAACAAAAATGTAGTTAGAGAGCATAACAGAGTCCTTGTGCGAATCATTATTGTCCCAATTCTTCAAGTAAATTAATAAGTTTAAGCAGAACCAGTCAATGACTCAACACATGTTTAAGCCAGGCTTAAATAAGTGTTGATCATTCCTGTTTTCTAATTGGAGTCATTAAGAATAAATAAAACCAAAAGTAATAGGCAAGAGAAGAATGTACTGAGGGAAAGAGAGCTACAGAGAGAGAGAACTTATTAATAACACACTGAAAACTGAGGAAAAAGGTTTCCTGAACAAAAACATGTAATGTTAAGAAGAAAACAAAGATGCAAAGAGAAATGAAAAGCACCTCAATAAGGTGGGCCACAAAGAATCAAGCTCAGAAACTGGATAAATTGCAGAGCAGAATCAAAATCAAACCATACTTTTGTAATTACAGATAGTTTTTATTTAATCCAACCAATTATCTAAAATGTGATTCAAGAATGCTTGACTTCAGTGAATTACGTTCTATAACACTTTTATGTGTATCATTCTCAAAAGTCAAGTGTGCATTGATTGCATTTCAGACAACCGGTTACATTTCCAAAAGAGTGGAGAGGGGAAAAAAACCCCAGATTTAAAACATCTGTTTAGCATTAAGTTACCTGGAGTTTGAGTGTGTTTCCCCCTGCTCAAGGCTGCATACACCAGTTTGCCGGCTGCAACTCAGGCAGCAGCATGTGGTGCAGGTCAGCCTGGGCTGCTGAACTGGCCAAGCCCAAGGGCAGCTCCTCTGCTGATAAATGTTGTTGTGCAGAAAGCTGGAAGCAAGGTCTGGCCCAAATTTTCCCTTGTGAGCAGCTTTTAAACTGCATTACACCACTGTTCTGCTTCTGACCCTGACCTCTGACTCCAACGTGATCCTGACCCAAGTTTGCCACAGTGCACAGCTCCTTGCTAGAGAAGCTACAATTCCTGCCTGCCACACACTTGCACTTGGTTCCTGGCTCCTCGTCCCTTGCAGAGTGGCCAGCCTTGGTGCATCCCGGCAGCAAGGGCGTGAAGTGTGAGTTTTAGCAGCAGAACTGTACAAACAGGTCTTTGGGAGCCCAGGATCTGCATAAAAACACTATATGTAATTCTGACGTCCTGCGCAGCTTCTAAGGCAATATTAAGTTCACAGGTCCTGATGGCCATTAACCCTATTCTGATCCTTTTCTGACCTTGCAGCCATGAACTATCACTCTGGCTACCTCAACAAGGGCAATGGCCAGAACCACACTCATGAATTGCTCTCCCGTTTTGGCTGGGTCACCCACTAGAGTGTTTGTGAGGTGAATGCTCATTCTGACAAATTGCTGTTTTGATGGCAGATTTAAAATATCACCAGATCAAGGCATAAACTTAACATTGGAAACCTCCATGCAGTCTGGTTTTCTGAGTGCTTGGGGTAGGGCAGAAACTACTTTTCCTGTGCTGAGATAGGAGCCGGGCACATAACCATCAGACTTCTGAGGTGTTGCAGCACTTTCCCATCCATAGTAAGCATCTCATAGGCTGTAAACAAACTGTAGATAAAGTACATGTTGTATGGCATGGATAAGATATTGATGTAATGGCAAAGTTCTTGAGAATGTTAAGTCCGAGGATTAAACCAGGAAACTCTGTAGAAGTGGAAAATCTCAGTTATTACATCAGCAATAGAGGTTTTCTTCATCTTCAGTACCTTAGTAAGGAGAGTCTGAAAGAATGACTCCTGTTCCCCTAAAAACCATCTTTCTATGGCTGTTGGGAAGCTTTTCATGCAAATTCGGTTGTGCTTTCATTCCAGCTGCTTTTGCCTCTGAAGACACGGCAGGTGGCGATTCTTTGTGTCCTCTGATGAGAGAACAGACAGTAGTAGGTGTCCTCTGGCTGCTGCTTGTCGGAAGTAGTACAAAAACAAGAAGAAACCTGCATCTGTTGTGCAAAGCGTTTGAAGATTGGCTGCCAGCAGATGCATTTTGATCAGAGACAATGAGGAAGCTCTTCCTGAGGCATTTTTCTTTGGGGATCTGTAAAGGAAATTGTTGAACATGGATAGATTTCCTACAAAGCTGCTTTCACTTTTTGTTTTCTCTCCCCCTTAACTGGCAATCCTACAGGGAACCTTAGGGGTGGGAACTAAGCATGCATGTTATCAGTTCTACACATAGTCAATAGACATACGGTATGAGGAAATTAATATTTCTACCAATGCAAATAGCGTAAGTTCAGCACTTGGGTTTCAAAGACTGATGTGAATGTCAATAAAATAAAACCAAGATTTTTCATAGTGACTTCAGACCCCTCAAGTTTTGAGGGCCAGATTTCCAGAGATCTTAAAGCACTTGTTTTTCAAAAAGAGAAACCAAACATTATGATACATGAATCCAAGAATAGCATCCCAGGGCTGGTGGAACTTCTCCCACCAGTTTCACCTGGGTAGAAAATGAATGGTCGGATGTTCAGCCTTATAAGAGTATGTCACATTGTCCCTTCAGGTGATTTTACTTTCTCTTCTGTTTCTGGAGTAAAACATTCAATCATTTTCTCGTAGTTTAATTTGGGTCAGAAACACCTTTCTGGCACCTAATTCTAATCTCAAAATGTCAATGATCAGTTTTTCCAGACTAGGATTGTAAACAATACCATCCCTAACAATTATATTTATTTTTATGTCTCTCTGACAAGGAAATCGTACTTCAGGTACTAAAATGGATGTTAAGTTCTAGTGATTACATTGACCATTTAATTCACACAAATCTAATCACTTTCTCTAGGTCACTTTTTGAATGCTCTGTGTCGTCTTTGTTTCAGTGTTACTCACATGTTCTGAATTCACATAGTTCTGTGCCTGCACTTGAGATGCATATGAAATCATGTCCTAGGTCAATAATTATTCAGCCAAAAACTCCTGTAGCTTAAATATTTGACCAGGAAGGGGGAATTAATTTTTACCCTAGAAGATCATTTATTCATTAATAATTGCATGTTGGGGCAGTTTGAATTATTTTTTATTTCTAATTGTATTCACTGAAAGATTTCTGCTGATGCAAAAATGACAATTGTGGAAAAGTTGTAAAAAAGTTTACTTCTGTGTGAATCCTCTCCCTGAAATGAAAACAATCTGATGCAGGTCAAACTTGGTGTCACAAGGATAGTCCCTTTAAGTATTCTTGTTTGTTTGTTTGTTTCTTTGAAAAGAAAGGGAATGTTTATTTCTTGTTGATCTGAATATTTTTCAGGTAACATATATGTTAAATTATACTAATTCACCTAGTGTTACCTGGCACAGACTTCAATTACAAGAACTGGAATACAGTCTTTAGACTTTAAACAGCAATATTTTGCCAAACCAAACCAGAGCAGTCCTAGCTCTCTGGAAAAAAAAAGGTAAAATAACTCACAGTTGATCTTGCAAGCCTGCAGCAATGGAAAATATTCTTCCTGAATCAGAGGATGTTCGAGAGTGCCTGAAGCACACTGGGAGGCACATACCCAATAAAACAATAGTGTATAAAAACAGAATGATTGAAGCTGTGGGAGGAGGACAGGGAGAAGATTTGCCTTGCTACCAGATACTGAAATGTGCTTTGTGCTCCAGTAGCCCAATTTACAACTCCCTTGGGGAGAATGAGAGTGCCACAGAGCGATTAGCAGGGCTCAGACCTGCTGGAGAAACTGCAAGAGCCTCCCTGTCTAAAAAACACCCCCAAGACCTTGCTGATTTTTGTAAAAGTTTACTTTGGAAAGGTGGATAAGAGCTTAATGCTAATAGGAAAGAGTTTATTTCTAGCACGGTTTACATCAGCATATCCTTTCCTTTTCACTCCAGTCTAACAGAGGTCGTTATTTTTCCTCCTATGAACAGAAGTAACAAGGCTTTTGTTTCCCCCCTCAAGAAAGCAGGGGATAGCACCCTCCTCATAGCAGTGACACAGAATCTGTATAAAAGCAAACAGGTCATATGATACTTTGAAAACAGGGGTCAAAAAAGCACAGATAGCCTTTTGAAAAGGCAGGAATAGTACCAGTTCAGGATACATTTCCTTTTCACATGAATTCCTTCCATTCAGCTGAGAAAACAAGCTGTCATTAGGGAGGTCCCAGCTGTGTCAAGGTTGAATAATAAATAAAAGTCATCCCCGGCCATGCCTATGTAATCCACAGATGTGTCTCTGGGGGTTGCAGGACAGCGATGAGATCAGAAAATTTAAAAAAGGGCCCACCAGAAAGTGCTGCAGTCAGCAAATGCCTCAGGCTTTTGGTGTAGACAAAGCAACTCCTGTCACCCACGGCCAGCGTGACTTCGCTGCAGCTCACTTTGGTTGCAAATGTTTTCGTGGGTAGTCACCTGTGTGGTACAGCAGTTGGAGCCTTTTATTTATGCATTTATTTGTATTAAAACAGCATTAGCAATGCAAAAAGTTTTACTCGCAACACCAATAAAAATAACACAAAACTCCCCCAAATAGAACATTAAACAGAGTGGTGTTACCAGGTAACATTCAAGCTAACACAGAGACCTTGTCTAATGGTGGAAAAGTGAAAGGTTGGTTGTAAAAAGCCTTTCTATCCTGTTGAAAATATCAATACCACATGCTGGAGCTAACACTCCCACTTTCCCTCTTTCCTTCTGTAGGAATGGCAGACAATGGCTTTCCAGACTCTGAATCTTTTCAGTGTTTTAAGGCTGACAGGTTCTGTCAGCACTGAATTTGTATTGTTTCATTGTTCTCTTGCTTCCTGCTGCCCCTCCCTTCCCTCCTCCCCTTCCCTCTTTAAAATGTCCAGGGAGGGTGGGGTGTTTATTTTTTTTTGTGGTAGACAAGACAGCAAAGGAGTAGTTGAAATTAATGTAACATTCCCTGTACTGCAGTTCTCTGTCAGGGCTGATTCATTTAATTTTAGTATTACTATTAGGAACATTGTAACAATTTCTTGGGAACACAAGGTGCTAGTGATGATAAAACATTCTTATCTAAAAACCCATACTTTCCTGCAAATCATGCTATAAGACATATGTTTGTTGTATAATAGTGAACTGCGGACATTATATTCCACTCAGTTCAACTACTACAAATACCCATCTAATTTTCTGTTCAGTACAATCTGTATTTTCACCAATTATCCAACAAATCTAAGTCACAGAATTGAAACAGAAAGTCAGGGGAATATGTAGGCACATGCGTTTCAAATGATTCGAATGAAAAGCAAAATTTGGAGCAAAACGCAAAGGACAACAGCAGAGGTTCTGGTTTGTGATTTTTTTGGGTTTTGTTGGGTTTTTTTTTTATGGAATACCCACTATTCCTCAATATTAACTATATGTCATGAAAAGCCTACAAAATAGTTATTCATCTTCCTGAAGGTCATCCAGACATAGCAAGTTCATCTTTTTTTTTTTTGACAAGAGATCTAGGCTTGTAATGCACTCTATACAACGCAACAGCTTTGACTGTCCCTCCAATCCATTTCAAGCAAATATGATTTTACCTCTGAAGAACAGATGGAGGAGGTAGCTGCATCTGATCCAACTGTACCTGTGCTCACCCAGGGACAACAGCTGGAGGGAATGCATTACAGAGATATCCACATGAGCTAGAAACGGGCACGCTGATGTCTGGATCTAGCCTTAACACACTCACAAGGCAGGCTGCAGCGGTCAGTGTCAGAGCAGCTGGCAGGTGTGTCCCCACTTGTGCCCTAGGGCTATGCTGACACCCACAGCCTGAAATCCTTCTTCCCTCAAACAGATGAAAAACTGGCACTACCCAGCAGGATGTGGTTTCTGGCCTGTGCTGCTTTCTGATGCTGGGGAGGCAGGGAAGGGCTAGAGAGCACAGTACCATGGGATGGTGCTCAGCTTGTATTTACTAGTTAAGGGCAGCCCGTGTGGGAAGGTAAAAACTGTGCTATGCATTCAATTCAGGTTCTGATAGCTCAAGGCATCGCGCTCTGATGCTTGATGTAGACACACACACAAAAAAATGTGGATGCGTGCTTTACTGTGAGGCCAATAGCTTGTTATTGATACTAAGGATATAATATTTTGATATTTCATTTGAATGCTGTGGTTACTTATTTTTCTTTCATGAAATCTTCATTCTTTTCTTATGCCACTTTCATCCCCATCAAATTATCCACAATCCTTTTCATTTTTAATTTATCTGGACACAACACCTTGTATTTCACATGGATTTGAAAATGTATGTCATTGATGATTTGATTTTTCTTGTCACAAATTTTTAATTACTGTCTACCTATCTTATGGCATACATGAGATCTTTGAAAATACAGATGCAACTCCCGTTTGGGAATTACACATATGCAGAGTGACAGCGCAACACAGGCACAATGCATAGGCTTCTTTTCTGGCACTGGTGTTAGTAATGTGAGGAGGATGAAGCAGGCAGGTCCTCTAAGAACAGGAAATCTAGAGAAGTACTATGTTGAGATACAGGCAAATGCAGCAATTAAATGGGGTGTCAAGCATGTATGCTAAGGACAAACAAACAGACAAAACTAATTAGTTAAAATTTGTCTGGGAATTGGTGAATAATAAGAACTATGAATTATGAGACAGCTGCTATGTGTTGCCAAACTTTCTGCTATATTTTCGGCAATGAAAATTTATGAAGATGCCAAGCTATAGTTGATATTTATCTATTATGATCTTTGAGAATGGATATCCTAAAGAAAGGTAAGGAGCTTTCTTACTGATGTTAAAAGACAGGCACTCTCAGGTATATAAATATTGTTATATAAACCATCTTTTTATACTATTACAATTATAAACATAATTGTATAAATATAGTAAGAGTATTGAGATATCAAGTGACAGAGAATTTATTCTATATTGTTCCTGAAGAGATCATGCTTGTAACCTCTCCAGAGTCAATGAGCCTCTCATTGTTTATTACTTAATCTGATAGACTTCCCTGGTTCCATGCTGATGATATTGCAACACACTGGCTATCTTGCCTAAAACACAGACAAGTGAATTTCCTAGCTTCTGGATACTTAAAATTCAGTATTGATATTTTGCCTGAGTATATCACAGAATCACAGAATGTTAGGGATTGGAAGGGACCTCGAAAGATCATCTAGGCAATCCCCCTGCCAGAGCAGGAACACCTAGATCAGATCACACAGGAACGCATCCAGGCGGGCTTTGAATGTCTCCAGAGAAGGAGACTCCACAACCTCTCTGGGCAGCCTCTTCCAGTGCTCTGTCACCCTCACCGTAAAGTTTTTTCTCATATTCAAGTGGAGCCTCCTATGTTCCAGCTTGAACCCATTGCCCCTTGTCCTATCACTGGATGTCACAGAGAAGAGCTTGGCTCCATCCTCCTGACACTCACCCTTCACATATTTATAAACATTAATAAGGTCACCCCTCAAATGTTGTAATGAATATGTTGTAATGAAGGAAATTAAGAAAATTTTTATTCATTAAATCAAGTAGAGAGTGATTTCACATTGAAGTAATTGTGGTGTTCAACTTAAGGAGATTGGAGATGTGAACCAGTCAATTTCACTGATGATAAGCTAATCATACGAGACCAAGACAAAAATTTTACATGCAACACTATAATCTCGTCTAAAATTTTAGTGCATTCTACTTTTTAAAATTTTTTCTAATTATATAGAAAGGGTTTTCAGTGAAGTATTATCCTACAGCCTAATTTTTCAATGTGAAAAAATGTTTTCTGGGAACAAGTTATGCCCTTTGGTAAGAAAAGAGGAAAATCCGTGTCTATGGCTTTTCATTTTCACACTTTAGTAAAATTCCTCAAATTTGGCTGTCAAACTCTAGATTTTATTTTTCTTTTAAGCCATCATTTTTTTACTTCTTTTTCTTTCTTATTTTGAAAACCCTAGAACATTAATGTAATTTTTGTATTACATTACTTAAAAAATAACTGGAATTGTGTGATCACTTTGAATGAAATGTTCTAATGCGATACATAAATAGAAAGAAGTTATGTTAAGAAATTGTGAAAACTCACATGAATAATTGCAATCATTTTTTCTTGACTAAGTCTGGGAGACCTGCCAAGAAAACTCTTTCTGACAAAAGTTCCTAAGCACTACAGTTACAAAAAGAGTAAATATGTATTAGTGCCAGTAATAAAACTTACAATGAACATATTTACAGTGAAGGAAAAGGTGTTTGTTGAAACTGCTTTTCTCCACCATCACCAACGAATGCTATATGTACTGTAACATCTTATGAGGACACTCATGTGTCTACTAAGAATTGGACCAAAATTTTATAAGCATAATGCAGGATGATGAATGATCAACTAATAACATTTCTGACTGTCACTAAACTGGCCAAAATCCAACATATGGCATTTTCACACAGAGAAAGGTACAAACAAAGGTCTGCTAAACTTCGGAGCAATAAACAACTCAGAGCTGAGAAAAGCAACAATTTCAAGCCAAACAAGATTCTGATGAGATTGTGTCCTAAACATTTGTCATCTGAATGATCCTGGAATAAAAATTGTGCTAAATGCAAAAAAAATAAAGCATTGAAAGCCTGAAATGTGACCAATGTGACCACAAAATAGTGGAGCTCAAGATGCTTAGGGAGAAGGAAACAGGAGACCTGGTTACCCAGCATATGGAGACAGCTGAGGTTACTGAATTACTTTTTTGCTTCAGTCTTCACCAGCAAGTGCTGGAGACACGCCACCCAAGTCACAGCAGGCAAAGGCAGGGACTAGGAGAATGCAGAACCACCCAATGTAGGAGAAGAGCAGGTTTGAGACCTTCTAACCTGAAGGTGCACAAGTCCACGGGACCTGGTGAGATGCATCCACAGGTCCTGAGGGAAACTGGCAGATGAATTTGCTAAGCCACTCTCTATCATATTTGAGAAGTTGTGTCAGTTTGGTGAAACTGACTGGAAAAGGGGAAAAATAACCCATATTTTCAAAAGGGGAAAAAAAAAAAAGGAAGACCCAGGGAACTGCAGGCTGGTCATTCTCACCTCTGGGCCTGGCAAGATCATGGAGAAGATCCTTCTGGAAACTATGCTAAGGCACATAGAAAACAAGGAGGTGATTGTTGATAGCACCAACATGGCTTCACTAAGGGCAAATTGTGCCTGAAAAATTTTGTGGCCTTCTACGACAGGGTTACACATTTGGTGGATAAGAGGAGAGCAACTGACATCATCTGCCTGGACTTGTGCAAAGCATTTGACACTATGCTACCACACAACATCCTTGTCTCTAAATTTGAGAGACATGGATTTGATGGAAGGACAATTCAGTGAATAAGGAATTGGCTGGATGGTCTCACTCAAAGAGTTGCAGTCAATGGCTTCATGTCCAAGTGGAGACTGGTGATGAGTGGCATTCTGCAGGGGCTGGTATTAGGACTGGTGTTTAACATCTTTGTTGGCGACAAGGACAGTGGGATTGAGTGCACCCTCAGCAAGTTTGCCAACACCACCAAGCTGTGTGGTGCAGTCAACACTCTGGAGGGAAGGGATGCCATCCAGAGGGACCTTGACAGGCTTGAGAGGTGGCCCTCTGCCAACCTCATGAAGTTCTACAAGGCCAAGTGGCAATTCTGTGATTCCATGAAACTGGATAGAGAGAGGTCTGAAGGAGACAGGTTGCATCCAGATCTAAGCTTTCATCAGATTTTGAATGTTCACATTCAGATTTCCTGTTACTAGCCTGTCTCCTCTAAGAGGATGTTTTAACCAATATGATACAGAACAGGTTTGTAGAAACCAGTGGATGTATAACAGTTTACGCCAGCTAAGCCTCTGCTGCTTTATCTTTCAAAAGCATAGATTACAGAAACCTAATTTACCACTCTTGATCATAGCCAGAAATATCAGACTGATGAAGCTAGAGATTCCCATGAGTATCCACGCCTCAGAAGGGAACTGGGATTACAAGTGAAATGTGGATACCATCTCCGGTATCACTTGGCAATTTCAGACAACTTACAGTGCATTACCACACTTTCCTGTCATTTGGTGCTCAGATGTCATAAATTACATTGACACACCATTAACATAGGTAAGTAGAGTAAATAATTGACCTCTCCAGAGAAACATTAGAACCCACTGTAATAGAGATCTGCAGCACACGTGAGCAAATCACTATTAGAAACACACATACCTCAACTGGTTTTCTTTTTCCATACCCACAGCTAAGCCAAAATTACTTTCCTTTTAGTGTCTTACTTTTAGACTACTGTTCTTGCACTAATGATAATATGATAGACCTTTAGTATGTAAAATGAGAAAACTAAATTACTAAAATGAGTTTACAATCTGTCCATAGAATAGCACGTGTGGGATTTTTTTGAAGGAAAACAAAAAAAAATGGATTATTAGTCTATGCTAAATAGCAAGTGGTTTTTTCTCAGTGAAAGAGCAGGAATGAACCCATAGGTGGATTACTCTATGCAAGACAGTAGAGAAATTGCACGACTGTAGAAATGAAAGTCTACTCTTCAACACAGAGACAGGTGTAAAACAGTGTCACTGTGACCTCAATGACACAGCCCTGCCTGTGACAAAGACCCTACAGAGCTGCATGCAGAGCTTATGCAATGTGTTTAGGTCAAACACAGTTTTTTTGGATGTTCTTGTGCTACCATACCTCTCCCAAGGGCCATATTAATTACTGTAGTTCTTTGCTCTCCATACAAAACATTGCACAGGTTTTCTTTCCAAAAAGCCAAGGGCAAAGTAAAAACAGCATCCCAGACTTCTGCAGACAGAGGTGGGTGTTGATGGCTCATCATGAGAGGGAGGAAGGCAAATGTGTGGAATTCAAAACCAAAATTACATCCAGACTAACCAAGCATTTCTGGAGCTCCCATACCCTCATTGCTGAGTTAGAGTCCGTTTTGTCATAAGCAACAAGCTATGAGATCATAAATAGGGAGCCAAACCTTTGGCCACTGCAAATTTGGGCAATTCCATTGAATTCCTATTAAGCTGTGCAATTTTATACCAGCTGAAGACTGATCCCTATATGCTTTCATTTGCCCCCATTTTTAGTTGCCCAACTCTGTTAAATATTGCTAATTAACAAAAAATCCATATGTATGTAGCTAATGGAGAGAAAATTCTTCAGCATTTCAAAGCATTTTTATTTTCTGCATAATCCCAAGTACCGTGAGAAGACATACACCATTTTCCCTGATTGTTACAATATTACAGTATCATTGTGAAAGAAAAATGCTGCATAAAAAAAGACCCAGTTAGGACCAATATTTAATGACAAAACTGACAATAAGTCAGCCGTGCAGAACTTCACAAAAACTTCAAGAAATAAAAGTCTGAGCTAGTTCTTGGCTTTGTTACTAACTACCTTGCTCAAGTATCCTTCCATGAACTGTTTCATTTTTTGTTGTGTTTGGTTTGGGTGTTTTTTTTGTTTTTTGGGTTTTTTTTTCTGTTCACACTTTGGTATATGTTTGTGTTCAATAAAGGATATGTTTGTCAGTATGTAAAATCTTGAACAATTCTAAGTCATACAAAAAAATGAATCCTGATTCCTGCATTTTGCAAGCACAGTTATTTTAAAATTTTTTACAACTTTTTTGTTCAGTATACTGCCCTCTTACAATGGATTACATCTGAGTTTCTAAATGAACTGGCACTCATTATTGCTTTGTAACTCATTAGGGATCAGTGGTATGCACTTAAATTGCATGGAAAATATTGCTACAATATAAGAAATACCTTTTTCTAACTTACTGATCATCTCCATTGTTCCAGCACATGCAAGAAAAAAATGGCATTGATGACTTGGAAAATATTTACCTTTTAGAAAGCATAATTTTGCTGCAACTTTATTTGTATGAAACACATCATTGCTTCACTTGTGGCCAGAATTGCCTGAGCTAATGGATCAACATGCCACATATTTTAAAACTTACAGAACTCTTTATGCTCTGTGACAAAGGGGTTATTATGAAGCAAGCCACAGAAGTTAAAATTTGTTGAAGAAAAACAAACAGTTGCAGAAATCAGTACTGTGTGAGGTATGGCAAACCAAGAAAAAGATAAAGCAGCAGGCTGTTTGACTACTCAAGAACAGGAGAGGAGGAGAGAAAGAAAGAGAGAGAAAAAAGCAGCAGGAAAACAAAACAAAGTGAGCAAAGGTGAGAAAGGGAGTGAGAAAGCAAGAAAAATTAAGCAAGAAGGAAGCCTCACCAAACATCCAAATAAGAAGATGAGCATGGAATGCTAGGCACAAACAGATTAACATTCTGGAAATTCTGACAGGTTTCATAGACTTATGATAGGATGTCATTCTTCATCAGGTGACTGATATTCATCCAGCAAGCAATGTAATTGAAGTTATACAAAGGTTTGAGGTAATAACATTAAAACAAAGAAAGACAAATAATATCCCGATGTCAATGTTCTCTCCTCCTGCCAGAAGAAATAGTATCATCTTTATCCTTAATTTCCTGAAATACTTCAAAAAAGTTTGACAATCCTCTGAACAGCCTGCTGTGCCTGAGCTATAGCAGCAGCCAGGTTCCTTGTCATTAAGAACCACTCCAGTTAGCCTGTTCATGCCATTACTGCAATAAGGGCATATATATATATATGTATCAGTTTGGTCATACATATATATAACCAGTTAGGATCATAATATTAGTGGAAGTTTAAGTTACTGTAAACTGTAATTTCTTAAAGACAGAAAAGAAAGGACACCATCTCAGGAAGAAATATGTCTTCTGAGTCCAGGCTGCAATCATGTGTTGAGTCAATACATGGCAGACATGTGATGACATGGCTTCCAACCACAGTACTGCATTGCATTCCCAGAGAAAGTGTCTCTCTAAGTAAGAATGTGGCAACTCACAAAGATGCGCAAGTAAACCATTGCAGAAGGACAGGAAAGTTGTTTCCCTCTTTGAATGATGCAATCAGTTGAAGGTATGCCAAAACCCAAATGCGCACTTACTATAATTTTGGCTTCAATAAACATTCCTGCATCTTTTATGGTAAAGCTACCTAATGCGCATGAATTCAGAAAGAACTAGATAAATAATTTATAAACATGTAAATAAATATGCACATATCAGACCGTTAATATTTTTCATATTTTCAAATTGTAACCAAAAAAATTGATGAATTGTATAGAAACTGTTTAGTTTATAATAGAATCATAGAATGGTTT
>VZTO01002244.1:1838-21306 GCA_013400615.1 Syrrhaptes paradoxus
CAGTTATACTATTTTATCCTGATTGAGCAAGTTGCGCATTCAGAATCCTCATGGTCACGCTTACATAGACTAAACCTCTTACACCAACTCTTGTACTTCAGAATTACTTACTGAGCAGAATTAGTTTTTCTTCTTCTAATTTCCCAAGAAAAAGACTCTCTGTGCTGAGACTATTTTATTGCTTTCACAAGACGTATGCTGCTATGCTAGTTTGAAGATGATGTTCTCTTACAGGGAAAAAAAAAACCAACACAGCAAAACCCAAAACCCATAAGTGAATTGCGAGTAAATTATATGGTTGAAGAGATTGTCTGGTAAGGCCTAGCAGGCACATGAATCATTCAGATTAGATATGGGTGGAATTACATAACCACCTTCAGTAAATTTTCACTTTTTCCTTCTAAGCCACTAAGCTTTTTCTTCCAAGTGTTGTGATTGGTTAAGAAGTCTTCCACTTTCCCACTCACCTAAATATCTCCCACTCTGGCAATGGATGGAGTGAGCTCTTAAGTGGCATGTAATTATGGCTTTAGGGAAGAGGACATGAACATCATGATGGATTTACTGTGGTTGCTCATTTAATTTAGAATTAAAACAGACTTAATCAGCAAAACATTGGACAGAACTGATATCTGCACTGAAGACTTCTTTTTTGTCTTTCAGTAGCCTAATCTGTGTGGCAAAAGAAAAAGGAAACTGAATATTTGTTAAAAACTCAGAAAAAATCTAGAAAATTGTTTAGGGCTTCTCAAGTTTTGCACCAACCAGATCTGAAACCATTTTTTTCTGCTCCTGAAATTCCTTTAAAAATATAATTTTATTTTATTTTAAAATTTCCTTTTTGAATACTTATTCACTACTTTATTAATTTGGAATGTGACTGTGTGGGTGTCATGAACTGCACTGGAATAATCCAGAGAAGTGAATTCTAACACCCTGCCCTCTAGCTCTCTGCAGAGAAGCACATTAATGAGGTTGAAGCACACTGTGATGCCTCCCTGAAGTAATTGTCACTCAGCACTCATAGCATGGGTTGATCACAAGATAACAAGACTTTATTCAGAGTTTCAAACTATATAGACAATACTGTCCCCACACTATTTTCGAGGAGAAACTTTGTAAAGCATATACCTTAAACCAGAGAGTCCCTTTGTACTGTATTTGGAGTAGCAGCCCTTAAGTCTCTTCAAAATCACGTTTTTTTGTTTCAGCAAGTGATTGTGGCAGACCAGGCAGAGCCAGCCTTCTGGGACAGGTCGGTCTGATCAGTGCACTTCTAGCACACTATTTCTAGCAGGACATTTGAGTGTCCTGGAGACTACAAAAGGGCAGTAAATTGTCTGGGAGCCAGTCCACGTTCCCATCTCCTCTCAAGGCTACTCTTTAAGAGCAATGTGGAGCAGACACAGGAGCTATTCCTCATCTATTTGTTACCATTCCCTGATTTAATGTGTATTCCCTCAGTCTCCTTTTCCTCCTGGACAGGTTGAATCGCTTTCTTCTTCAACATATTTTTTATTAACATCACTCACCGTCACAGCCAACACCTGGAATGGGTAAAGCCATTTGATCAATGATGTTTTCAGTATTAACATTTCCTGACAACCTTTTGTTTGTTCCTGTTTTCAGCCAACTCTATTTTGTATACATCCATTAATCCAAGAACAAGGTACCTTGGGAGTGGAGAGGGGATTGCTTTTAAACCATGCACAAAAAAAACTTGTCGCTTTGCTCCTTTCAAACCACAAAGCTGATAAATATATTTTCTTGAAAGTTGCTCAGGTGGATCTGGGTGGAGGAGGTTGGATTTATAGGGATGGCAGTGGGTCTGTGAGTACAGCAAGCAGCATTCCTCACTGTTTACCTGCTCTTACTATGATGTGTTTGAAATTATTTTCCTCTGCATTTTCACTCTATTCAAGAATGGAGTAAAAAAGCGTAGTGTCTGCGCATATGTGTGTGCTGGGGGTTGAGGTGAGTGCAGCACACACGTGTTCTCATAAATTAAAATACAGCTGATAAACCTAAATACAGGCATATCAGCCTTGGCAGTGTCTTTTTCAAGATGTTATGTTTCACTTTGCATCTATTATCTTGATCTCTTTCTTATCATAAGTGTTATATTTATTACCTGTCCCTGACAGGAACTCAGGCACACTTCCTGGTCATTCAGAAATTAAAAAATATTATTGATCTCATACAAAAACTCTCCTGAGGCACTTGCATGAAACAATCTTCTAAAGGAGGAGATAAATAATGTACTACATAGTAGCTGGCAGGTGCTTTGTTGGCTTGAATCCACACATATTATTTAGGAGAGGTCTGAATACCTTTCAAACTAGATGATCTTTCAGACAAATTATTGGGCAACAAATTCTCAAGCAGAGCTGTTAGAAATTAATTTGCTTTGGCTTGCAGCATCCATGCAAAGATTGTATTCAGTTTCCCTTCCTGTAAGATTTGCACCCAGCCTTGTTTTGTTCATTAGAAGGTCACAATTTGATCACATTCAGCCAAACTGCAGGTTAACTTGGTTTGTCCTTGAATTTTGCTACTCTCTGCATCTGCTGTATTACAAAATGAATATATAAAGCAGTACTTGCTAAAAAGTAATATAATCTAAATGTAAATGTTTTGCTTTTAAGTGGCATTTATATTATTCCTTTAGCATCCTTTCCAGTGAATTTTTGCTGATTTTTTTTTTTTTAATTTTTTTTGGTACAAGAACTAGAGCCATGATAGAAATGTTTTTGGGGTTCTCCTGTAAACTGTATCCGGCTGTGGCTTTCCAGAGGCAGAGTTTTTTGTTTGAGGATATCTTTGAGGATATCTCAGGTGCTGTCAGTATTCTGCCTTTTCCACAGCATGATCTCCATTAGGAAACAGAAGTTTCAAAACAAGGGCAAAGTACCTGACAAAACTGCACATGACAGTCCAATATCTTACTTTTGTAACCTTGTACCAAATAGTTTATTGTGACAAATTAAACTTTCTAAAGCTTTATGTAAATTATTTTACTCCAGTAGAATCTAGTCCATTTTGTATGCCTCGGCCATCAAAATAGGATGATTATTTGGTATCTTTTGTGTCTGGCAGGCAAATCTCTGGCACAACAATATTGTTGTTTGTTTTATCTATTTCACAGGGAATTTTAGAGGTTTTTTACCGTAATTAACAAATAATAATAAAAACTGTTATGCATAGCAAATATATATATCAAGGAGTAAGAATAAGAATAACAACAACGTGTTGCAAAATCACCTAATTCTACCTGCAGATGACTGTATTATAAATAGACCTTGTAGGTTCATGACTCATGTTAGTAGACATGTTGTCCATTAAACTGGTCTGGAGAATGATGGATATTCTTTACTTGAGATTTTTGATGAAGACACCTGATGATTTGTTTATACTGAGGTGAACCCACAAAGTCTTCTCCCTCATCTCCACAGTTCCAGAACTGTTCTACTGAACAACATGCATGTCAGACGACATCATCTGACAAGGTATGGTGCGGAAAGGGGCATCTCCCAGAATGCTGGAACCAGCAACCGGGAATCCACTGCAACCTCAGGGTACACATTCCAAGCGTTCAGGCATGAAGCCTGTAAACAGAAGAGGCACGCAAAGGGCGGGAATTGATTATCACGGTCACAAGTAGCAAGCCATATAAAAAACGCGTGTGCATATTACGAAGTACATAAATCTCGGCGGATACTTCTGTGACACCTTTGTGCAATTATACTTGTAAAGCACAAAACTGTGAGAAAGGGATTTGCACTGAAGGAAAAGGGAGCTCTTCTCCACCTGAAAAAGTACCAATTCCTAAAGTGGTGTTACTATGAGAAATAGAATATTTAATATTCCTCTTCATTAGAACTTTAAAGGTGAGCCAAAATCCATTGCATTCCAGTAAATGCAATAGCTGGATAAGATAGTTAACAGATAGTTAGAAAGCATCAGAATTCAATCTGAAAGAAGTATTATTATTGAGCAACTGTGATGAGTCAGCTGCCTGTACATTACAGGGTTTTAAAAGTAATCCAGACTCTGAATCAATACCTAACAACTGAGGAATTTTACATATTTTATATGTACATGTATAAAATCTGAACTAAATGTTATGGAGAAGAATTTGTACTGTCATAGTCCTGGACTTCATAGAAGTCCATGAGTTGGAGATCTGCCTGATAATTTAGCTTGCAGTAATGAGTGAAAAACAGACAAGCAGGGAAAGCTCACATCAAATGAACCTGGCATTACAAAGCATGAACCAGTTTGCCTCTAAGTTAGAGAATAGAAGTAGTTTCACATCAGGATCCTATGAATAATTAATTCACCTTTTGTTCAAGAACATGCTCTGAATGGAAAATATATGTGAAGTGGTATGTTACTTTTACTTAAAAGTAGATTTTTGTTGGCATGATTTAACCACTGAACTGTGGGCTAAGAAGAGAAAATGCCTCTGCTATTAATCTTTAATAATAAAAGCTGTAATTCAACAGGCTACAGCCAGTAATTCCATATCGCCTTGGATGTTGTATAGCATTAATTTATTGAGAAAATATTGCCTATAAAAAAAGACAAACTGGTTGGACTGTATACAAGGATGCTAGTTTATAAAAAGTTAAGACTAAAATTTGATTAATGTTAGCAAAGAAACTCACTTTCCATTGCCAAAAGTATCATATATATTTGTCTAGGTTGTAATACTTCAGCTTTAATATAGTGAAACAAATCAGTTACATGTAGATTGGTTTCATGATCACTTTATGACATTATGCATGCAATTACCTCAATAACCCACATATTCCCAAACCTGATTTTGTAAATGTAGCTTGCCCTGTAACTGTCCTGCGTGTTGTCAGCAAAGCTGTCACAGAAGAGCAAACACCTTTGTAGCACATGCTCCAGTCTGTTGCACAAGACACTGTCTCTGCTTCATACGCCGATGTTTATGCTCAGCACCAGACAGAAGCACGTGAGCTCTGATCTTCTTGGAACTGATGGAACATGTTACTACTGTTGTCAGGAGCACGATATCCCCCCGGCATCTGTCCTGTCTAACACTGGGCATCGAATGTAGAGGGTCTTCTAGTCCAACGAGGAATAAATATTCTCCAGCCTTTTGGAGATTCACTGGCCTTTCAGAGACCCCCAGTAACAATGTAATAAGACGGCCTTCATAGGCCCTCTGAAGTCTGCTTTTTTCAGACTCACCTGAGAAACAAGCTTACTTGCAAGACAGTGCTCATCTATAACTGCAGCCTTGCTAATGCTGAAACCCAGATTCCATTGAACTGCCTCGCCAGTGTGTTGATCTTTGTCATGCCCATGCTCCCATCATGTCCTTATGTACAAAACCACAATTTGCATAGTAATAATTTTTGTTATAATTTATAATTTATGTTAATTTGCACCTTGCCTTAAAGAATCTGAAGCCTGAAGTAAGCAGAGGGCAAATAAGAGTCATCCAAATGCAATACATCCTAAATCTTGTAGATACTTTTATAACTAAAATAAAATAAAATATATACAGAACCTTTCTTTCCATAATGAAAACTTTGATACTGATCATGGAAATGCATCTTTACTTATCTACATGTTGTTAATAGACACCAGAAATGTCTTGGTAAAAAAATAAGAGAGCTCTGTCTACTCGATTATGACCAGATATTTGTTTATATATATTATACACAAAAAAGGAATTAATTATTCATGACAGCTAATGTGGGAAGATATAGGAAGAAAATGAGAGTACTGAAGTAAAGAAATGAGCCATAACTGTCATTCAGTTCACTTGTGCAAGTAAGTCACTGTATTAAGCACAAGGTTTGGATTCAGAAGACCTAGATTCAGGTCAAGTGTCTGTCACAGGTTTCCTCTGTAATTTGGTGCATCACCTATTTTGTCTGCATTTTTCATTTTTTGATCCAACCAATTACTGTTTGACAATTGCAGACATAATTAATCATTACAGGAGAGAGACATACTTGTTCCTCTAAACAGGTTCCAAATGTTAATCAGAGCAGATTTTCTTCTTGTTATTTTGATGCTTTTTTAAACTCCAGTTTAGTTGTCTGAAACTTCTGAAGAGAAAAATACTTGGGTCAAACAATTTTTTTCCCCTGAAAACTAATTCAATTTTTCCAGCAAAGACATTGGCATGGACAAGCTGGTCTCCTGTAGGCAACAATAACTGAAAGCAAACATTGAACAGCAAGTAAAATAAGAATGATAAAAAGCCCAAAAAGCACAAAAACAACACACTTGCTGCAAACGAATAACTGTTCATACAGCCTTGATTTTTACCAAAGTATACCCTATAGTAATATTCCATAATATCCAACTGTTCTTTCATTTCTTCTTCAATAATTAAAAGAACAATTTTACACAACATTGAAATGTCTCCTCCCTGGATAAAAAGGTTTGTTTTAGTAGAACACATTCTATAGGCAGGTTTGAACCCTACAAAATTATCATAGAATCATAGAATCATGGAATGGTTTGGGTTGGAAAGGACCTTGAAGATCATCAAGTTCCAACCCCCCTGCCATGGGCAGGGACACCCTCCACTAGCCCAGGTTGCTCAAAGCCTCATCCAGCCTGGCCTGGAACACCTCCAGGGATGGGGCATCCGCAACCCTGTGGGGGAATGGAGGAGTATTTTGAGTGTAAACGACCTGTTGATCTCTGTGAACATTGCAGACTTGCCAGGAAGCTTCCAGAGGATCAGACTGCAAGATCTAGAGATGTCAGGCACTAGCTCTCAGATCCAGCTGTCAAGCAGCAGAAGTCAGTCAAGAATTGCTTATTCTCTACCTAGTCCTGTAACTGAGGGTGCCCAGCGTTATACGGGGAGAGATTTCAGGGTTATACGAAAGAGGTGCCAGGGAGATAAGCCCAAAATATAGTCCGGGGTCCTGGAGAAGAGAGAAAAGTTAATGGATCTAATTCTCCCCTCTCTTCTAAAAGTCTAGTACTAAACAAAATGTAACATAAAAAAAGCAGAATACAAAGGTGAAGATTTTATCACAGAGAATTTAAACCAGAAAGGTATAAAGAATGAATAAAGTCCATTACAAAGCTGAGGAATAAAATGATGCTTCAGGAATTAAAAATATCTTTAGATAAACAGAGCCAATGAACTACAAAACATAATAAATGAGGAATAAGACATGTGAATAAATGTTAGGGATTTTAAAATCAAGACCTTGTGCAGAAGTTAGACTTTATTTCAAAAAAGATAACTTGTCTTAAATGGATAGGAAAAATAATGCCTAAGCAAATATGAAGGAATCTATAGGATTTTGTAAAGAAAGAATTTACTGTTAAAGGTACCACAATTACTTTTATTCATCTTTTAAAAAAATCATTTTCCTTATATTTAGGGCCTAGCTGCACCCAGTTATTTAAAAGGTGACTTGTAATAGCACTGGAGTACCCAAGGACCAGCCTCTTATTAGGTCTTGTTCTAAGCACATTCAGTGCTTGCCCAGGTAGTGAATCCATTCAGAAAATTTGTGCACTTTTTAAAATCAGCATAAAGCTTACCTGGGCAACTACACGATAAATAGCAAATAAAGGTATAAAGTCAACAAAACTGTGGCAAATAGGGAAAGGATAAATAGAGGTTGGCCGTTATCTTGGAGGGAATGAGGGTGACAAAGAGAGAGAACCTGTGAGGAGAAAAGAGTAAGTGATGTGACTGGGACTGTAGGGGGTTCCTGTTGAGCAAACCTGCACAAGACCTGTGGAGTTTGCACCAGAGCAACAAAACTGTCATGTCTTTGATATTTGCATCTGACTTCACCCTTTAGCTCGGGCACCTGGGCTGCTCTCCCTGCTACTGGCAAGGGCATGGACCAGACATCTTGATTTCCTAACACCTGGCACATACACAAACAGGGGACAGATTAATTTCCTTATGAAATCAGATGGACGTGACTCTTTGGCACCCCTTTGCTCTTTTACTGGGATCTGGTTTGCATTACCATGCCCCTGTTTATACTAGCGTTGTTAATTCACCTTTACATTAGTCTGAGGTAAAAATCAGATGCCAGCAGAGTTCCTGTAGGAAAACATTCCCGTAAGGCTTTGCTCTTCACTCTGTCTTTCCTGCAGCCAGGTGCCCTGCACACAGTGAATACTAAGTACTAATATATTTCTATGGCGAAGTTTCACATTGAAATTATAAGAATGTGGAATTATCAAAAATGTAAATTGAGTTGTCACATTCCATGGCAATGCTTTTCATGGTTGCCATTTAATCTTAACTGTGCCCTTGTCATTACCAAAACCCAGTTAAGGACAATTTTACCTTAAATGTTCTCTTTTCACTAGAAAGGTCCATCAGGGACTGATAATTGGCACAGTGAATTATGTTACATCTTTCAAAGTTTGTGGTATAAGGATTCTTCCAAAATAAATGAGCATGCCCTTTGTGCATTCTCACATTCTGATGATTTATCCCTGTCAGACTGGCGATTTTGGAGAAGAGTCAAAGTAGCCACATACGAATGTAATTAGGTATATATGACACACGTAGGAGTTGAATGGTGACAAAGTTCATAGGACAATTAGTGAAAATTCTCTTGAGTTCCTGAAGCGTTATATTGATGCTAAACCCTACACAGTTGGCTAGTTCAGTCAGGTGAGTGAATATAACCACTTTCACTTGTCCTTATCCACATCTCGTGTCTCATTATCCATGATTTCCTTAAGGAATTTTCATCTGCTGTATCAATGAATGCTATGTCTAACACTATCTCTTTTTTTTGACGAAATATGAAGCAGTTTCAAAGCACAAAGAGAAAAACGTGCACATGAGCTACATGCTTTGGACAGCAGAATTTGTATGAGGTTTGACAAGGCAATTTACAGGTTTTTTTTTATTTCTGCATTCAGAATGTGTCTAACAGGAACTCCTAGTAATTACCACATGAAACAAAGTCATCATTGTATGGAAATAAATATGGAAGATTGTTTTAAAAACTACACATCTGATCATGTGTCATACTTGAATTAATTCAGAAATGGTGTAAAGGAAATTTGATAACTATTTGTCCCATATAATCTCTGTTATATTAAAAATATGAATCTTTGTCTTGTTATTATTTGCACCAATTAGACCTATTTTGTGGCAACAATGGCTGTGTTATTGTCTTCCACTAGGAAGGGAAAAATGTAAGCAAAGAGTTGTCTTAATGAGGTTTTTTGCAGAAAAGGAGAAACTAAATCTTCCCCCCTCATTTTGAAGCTGGAATTGCAGTTGTATGTAATTTTGAAGAGGATTACTGATTAATGACAAAAAAAGATATTTACCTGTTGTGCCTTTTGTTGTGTCAGGCAGTGAAATGGGATTAGGTGTCACATTTCTCTGTGACTTGCAGAGGGATGCAACTGTGCTCTGAACTATAGATATGCTAAGTATAGAAAAGGCCACTTCTTGAGAGACATCTGTTAGTTTGGATGTTACTCAATTTCTGTTTCCCGTCAACATCATAACTGCAAAGGAGGGAATAGGTAAGTCACTGGCACGAAAGACTCTGCCTGAGATATTATATTGAACATATGGCTCCACTGTCTGTCAGGACTTAGACCTGTTTCACTTTATTTTGTTGCTGAAATGCTTCTTGATTTCTAAATGTTCTTGAGATATATATGATTCTCATGGATCAAGGGCTTTTTTTCATGGGCTTCACAAGAACATTTCTTGCTGTCAGGACCATGAAATCTATTTAAAGAAAGTATAAGAGATTTTAAGAGTTTATTATGCTTAGTGCCATAAATTCTGTTATTCTCTTCTGAATGTCTCTAATTAATCTAGAGCTGCCTTTTGACACAAAACATTTTAAAAACACCATCCAAGCACTTTTTCCTACTCTGTCAATTCTTGCCTATTTTTTCGTGTAGCCATGGATTTATAGAGTATGACATTAGATGATTTTTTTTCCCCAAGCTTCAAGGTAATTAATTCCAGAACAAGCTTCATAAAAGTGGTCTGAAAAATAACTGACCACACAGGAGTGCCGAATTTTAAAGCATATTAGGAGGCATCCAGTGCTTTGAATACCTAACTGAGTGCTATTCAGCAGTGAAGAGCTGAAAAGATGATGAAATCAGTGAAAAAAGCCACAGAGAACTATAAAATAATTGCAACACATCACCCTGACATGACCCAATGTACTCGTGTGTGCAACATCACAGAGAAAACATTGCAAAGCAATATCAAGCCACCCTGCTGTGATTACTTTGTGGTTCCCCATGACTATTTGACACTTTTTCTTATCTTCCTTCTCTTTCCTTTTACTCCGAATTTCTTAGAGGAGACAAATTATTTCACATTGTGTATTCCTCCTTTTTTTTTAACTACCTTTTCACTAATTTTTTTTTTTTTCTGTCATGAATGATTTTCAGTGACCTATGTTTATTTGTTCATTACATTACGAATGTCAAGGAGCATGAAGGTAAGGGCAGGGATGTTACACACTGCATATTTTTGAGTCACAGACAATAGGAAAAGAGATTTATAAAGTCTTACCGACTATACAGGAACTGTAGGCAGGGATCCAAAAATACACATCTCTACTCAAGAAGGGTCCCAATAACTCAGCCCTCTGTGAGTCTTGATATTATAACTATATAATTATAATATAAGGAAATGCATTGACTCCCTAAAAAGGAGAATTTTTAAGCTTTTACTGTCTCAAATTTCAGCCCTATTGCAAGATGTGAGATGTACAGATCCAGCACAGCATATGGCTTTAAAGTTGTTATTACAGATTTAGAGCATGCAGATATTTTCTGTCCTGCAAAATTATATCCCATGAAATATACTTTTTGGTTTGCATTTTATTATGCTATCCTCCATTAATTGATCCTCTAATTATATTTTAACTCTTGCAACACTCACTGCTGGGAAATGCCAGTTGCTAAGTCAGCAACATGCTTGCAGCTCAGGCACTGTGATTACTAAGTTTTATCTTCTAGTCTCTGAAGACACAGCCATCTGCTTTGTTGCTAAGAAAAGTTACTCATATTGCACATGGACACATACCTGGATACTCACAGTGAGTTTTATATGATATTCAGTATGAATTTAAAAGGGAAATACAATGATGTATTCCACAGGGGGTATAACAGTAGCTAAATGTCAGTTTGGGAGGTTTATGCTTGATGAATGTGCAAAATAAAATAAGGATGGGGGACCTTCACCCTTCTTTCTCATCTTTACCCTTTCACATGATAACCCAAAACATTCTAAACACAAGACAAGGAGAATATTTCTGGAATAAGAGGGCTATGAGCATCCTGGATGTGTTTTTGCCACATAAGCGTAAGTGATGCTCAAAGGTCAGGAATAAGCAACTCTCATTTTGAGCTAGGAAGGCTGTGGTTTGGATTCTAGTAGATTTAAGGCTGCAAAGGAAACCTTAAAAGTAATAAAATAGGTTACATACCTGATGTAAAATGGTGAGTGTAGGAGGATCATAGAAAACCATCAGAATGACATTTTTCAAATACATTCAGTTCAATAAATGTTTCTTTCCTGTTAGAAACTGAAGAAAATATAAATCAAGGCTGAAGTTCATCTGACATAAAATTTTAAGAACTGACTCATGAACTGGTCACCTATGGTTCCCTTTACTGTAAAGAGAGATGAATCAGAACATCTAGTTAATCTCATTATGAAGTAAATACCCAAAATATATTAGACTAGTCACACCCTAAAAAGCACTAATTCCTCTTTCTTTTTCTTTTGGCCTCTCTGACTAGCTATTCTCTGGATGTATACATCACAGACATTTCAAGTTAAGCTAGACACATCTTCTGTTTGATGCACAACTCTTCCATGAATCTTTTAAAAGATTTAGATGTTTTTAAACCTATAGTAATTTATAAAATTGGAACTCACAATATTGTAACCTTTACATTTGTACAGAGCAGCTCTGAGGAGAAGGACTTGGGGGTATTGGTGGATGAGAAGCTCAACATGAGCCGGCAGTGTGCGCTTGCAGCCCAGAAACCAACCGTGTGCTGGGCTGCATCAAGAGAAGCATTAGCAGCAGGTCAAGGGAGGTGATTCTCCCCCTCTGCTCTGCTCTCGTGAGACCCCCCCTGCAGTACTGTGTTCAGATGTGGGGCCCCCAACATAAAAAAGACCTGGACCTGTTGGAGAGAGTCCAGAGGAGAGCCACAAAATTAATCAGAGGGCTGGAGCACCTCCCCTGTGAGAACAGGCTGAAAGAGTTGGGGTTGTTCAGCCTGGAGAAGAGAAGGCTCCGAGGAGACTTAATAGCAGCCTTCCAGTACCTGAAGGGGCTACAGGAGAGATGGGCCATGTGCCGCCGCTGGGGGGGAGGAAGGTGTACAGAACAAAGCCCTTGGGACGAAGGGAGGGGTGGAGAAGAAGTGCTTTTGTGTAAGATGCAGTTTCTCTCTTTCAATACCCTGCCTCTTGTTGTAAATAGTTAATAAATTCGGCTGTTCTACTGTTCTCCACGAGTCGTGTCAGTCTCTTGCCTGTGACCCTAAGTGGTAAGTGAAACCCTTCCAGTTCCCTGCCTCAGCCCACCAGGTGTTTAGGAAACTGTACCTGTGGTTTCATGGACCACAACAACTGGAAGGTGTTTATGGTCTTTATTTTTTTCCATGGCTTAGCTGAGTGTTCCACTCCTTTCAAGTAAGCTGTGACTGTTCTGCTTTTTACTGCACAGAAGTTGACACCTGAATTGAATTTTGGGTACCTTTTAATCTCTTTTGTCTTCCAAATCCTTTCCTTTCGCTAGCATGCTTCTTTCCTTGTTGGAGATTAAAAGAATGAGTCACCATAGCACCCATGATATTTTTGCAACCTTTTCAGAGATTCCAGTCCCCTTCTTATCATACCCAGAGTAGAGATGAAAGCACTGAGTCCCAACTTTCTTCCTTTTTGCAGGGTCATTGGGATTGGAGCGAGAGTAAAAGAACTCATGACAAAAATGCAAAAAGATTGCTTTTCCTAATCAGCTATTTAACTTTTTTATTCTGTTGCAGATGAGCTTACTCAACAAAGCAAGCAAAGACAACACAAGACCAACAGATCAGTTCAGTGATATACTTTGTCAAATAATACAGTGAGTTTTAAAATCTGAAATATTAATCACGGGTGATTTCTAAGGGGAACTGATAAGGTTTGATAATGCTCTGATTCAAAGAAATATCAGTTTTTAGGGTCACTTGGTTTTTAAGAGATTAACAGAGAAGAAAGCCAGAGATCTTTCTCCCTCACAGTTGTCTTTCTCAGCTACACATTAGTTAACACCTTACTTCACTGAAGGTTCCTCAGATCAAAATATTCTTTTTAACCACAGCTTGTTGACAGAAGTGAGAGGTGGAAACAGATAAAGAAATGGATAAAAAATGAATGAGAACACAAACTGTGAAGATTTCAGCGTAACTCTCATTCTCAGGGAAAGCAGCAGGCACTAGAGGTGGTCCAAGCAAGAGATCTGTCTACTGTTTTGCAAACAGTGCTACTGCAATGCAAAATAAGCAAAAGACAGTTGGTTGTTTTAGTTTTATTGTTACCCTGCTTGCATTTTAATATTGCTTCTTCAAAGGCATGAGGTACGTTTAACTGACTAGTGTTGAGTGGAGAATGGTAACCCAACTAGGAGGCATTCCTAAAATTTCACACTGTAGTGCATTCAAAAAATAGAGGAAATTATTGGGTAAAAAATCATACAAAACCAGAAAAAAAATAAGACAATTTTGAAAGCTTTCCAACAGATCTGAATCTGCTGGGTCAATATATTATTTTGGAAGGTAAGCTTCAGGTTGCATTGTAATTCTGCATTTGAAAATGCATTGCGAAGGGGAGTAAGGACATCAAACTGAGAAAAAGACTGTTAGAAGATCCTGATCAAGATTTTTTAAAAAAGCAAAAGAACACAGTAGGCTGAAGGACAGAATGACAGCAGATTGGAATTACTGTCTGAAAAACTGGAGAACACCATGGTAGAATGAGGTACAAGAAGAAAAACCTATATACATGCATAACTTGAGAAAATAAGCCTGTTCTTTCCCTTTGACGTTTTTTCAGTTAATACATTTTGAAACTATCAGGGACATTTTTTCTACTTCTGTTGTATAGCTTGGAGGCACAAATTATTTTTACTTGGACACACAGATGTAGCTTTCACAGAGTGTGGGTTATTTAATTGAAAAAAGTCTTGAAACAAATTTGAGGTAAAGTTTTGTGTCATCACCACATAATTGATACTCCTCTGAAGACAATGAAGAATGTATTAAATTAAGGGTTTGGTTTTCTGTATTTTAAAAAAGCCAAGATCCTAATGAAAATATTAAATGCAAGTTGAGTTTCCTTTTTTTTCCTTTTCTTTTGTCATTAAGACAAAGATTGGTACTGCAAAACCAATTTATAGAGCAAGAATATGCTGTTGATTAGAGAAGCTGTTTTCTTTAAAACCTTAAATACAATTAATATTTCAAAGTCACCAAGAATTGCAATAAAGTCCTAAGTTATTCAGATAATGGAAAAGATCAGGAGAGATATTTCTGGGAATACTTGTACTGAATTATACAGCTATGACTCCAAGCACTTCTAAGCATTTGATGTTCTGTGATGTCTAGCACATTAGGCATTATTAATAAAAGCACAGCTGTGAAAAAACGTGGTTTTGATGGGTGGCAAATAAATGACCCCAAGCACCTATCCATAGTGAAGTGGAGCTCCGAATTGGGAAAAGTGATTCTCCAGAAAGTTCTTTGAGGTGTCTCCCATAAGACCTTTATAGAGAAGCTGATGAAAAATGGGCTGGATGAACAGGCAGAGAGATAGATCGAAAACTGGCTGAATGGCTACAAATGAATGCTGATCAGTAGCACTAAGTCAAAATGGAGACGAGTAACTAATGGTGTACCCCAGGGTTCAACATGGGGTCCAATCTCATTTGTCATCTTTATTAATGATCCAGACAATAGGACACAGTGTAAACTGAGCCCACTTGTCAATGATGCGAGGCTGGGAAGAGTGGCTTATACACCAGAGGGTTGTGCTGTCATCTAGAGGGATCTCAGAGGGCTGGAGAAATGGACTGATGGGAACCTCATGAAGTTCAGCAAAGGGAAATGCAAACTCCAGCACCTGGGGAGGATTAATATTGCTTTAACCCTTACCAGAGTGGGAAAAGTGGTAACACCCCAACAGGAACTCCTGAGAGAAGGTTTGTGGTATGGCTCCCCAAAATAAAATAGGAAGAAAATGTGACCTAAACTGTGAAGTGGATAACCTCCATCTTGCCTGTTTTGCTCAACAGACATAACAGAGAAACTTCCAAATTCAGAGACAGAAACCCATATTACTCAATCAGTCCACAGCTTTGTTTCTTCTTTCGTTCGTTCATTTGTTCATTCATTCATTCAAAAAAATAGCCCATTTAACAGGTGAATATTTTAACATTTCCTGTAAACACCAAAAACTGTTCCAGAAGAAAATCAGTAAAACAAGAAACTGGTGAAATATTCTTGGAATATTTTTTAATAGCATATATCATACTAGTGGAAGTTGGAAATAGAATATCTAAATATACAAAGCAAATATGTTTCACAGTGTGCTATATACAGTTACTACTCAGAGACACCACATAATTAATCAAAATTTTGAAACTTTAACAATCTAGATTTAAAAATGCAGTTTCATGCCATGTTGCTGGGATGTTATATGACTTTGGCGATGTTGACTAATTATTTTAGGACTTAGTGATTATTGACTAATTTTCTTCTTTTCTTTTCCTGACTTAAATTTTAAATTCCATGGCATTTTTCCACTCCTTACTGATCTCGTTCATGCACAAATCTATTTTTACGTTACACAAACCCTCAGCTTCTCTCCATAGATGTCTGCCCAGTAGTATCAGCTGCCTGAAATTCTTCATTTCTTTGGTTCCTGATTACGCCTTCCAATCATTTCCTGTTATACTTCCTTATGCCAAACTGTTGATCTGACATCTTATAAAGTGACAAATTAAATTAAATTATTCTGGTAATGACAGCTAAAAGTTGTGTAAGTGTACAGTTTTATTGCTTTGTGTCAGATTAAGATAGAACCTAGTTTGAATATCTGCTTTGTAGGTATTCTGTTTTTGTGATTTTTTTTATATCTTAAGCATTTTAGGTTTGATTCCCTCTATCATGCTCCCTATTCACTACTCTTCACTGTATTTCTTCCTACCCTTTTCTGCACTGTTTCTTACACTTTAGTATACTCAGTTGCCAAGAACTTCTGAATTTATGAACACATGGCATTTTAGTTCTTTTTGTTTAACATTTTATAATAGTGAAACACACAGAACTTCTCGTCTTGCACAACATAGCTCACATTATGAGCATGCTGCTTCTCTCATTAAAAGGTCCCACTGACTATAAAGAATGCAGGTTCTGTATAGACTTTCTCTCTCTAAAGGATTTTTTGTTTAGTCGTCATTTAGTGTTTCCTTAAAAATGATCTGCAGGCATAGTAGGGAACAGTAGAGCTGTTTCAGACAAGTCTACCACAGGTTTAGAACTTTTTTTACACCCTTGCAGTAGCTGCAAGCGAAATGGAGTGTCCAGTGATAAACAGTAGTCATAGACTGTAAACTCAGCAGATTATTTTATTATCTAGATCCCTATTCTAACATCTTATTCTCAGATGTGTCTGGAAAGCAAGAGTATTTTGGAAAATGGAAGCTTAAAAAGCATATTTTTCATCATTATTTTAGAAGACCTGAATATAGGAAAGTAATTTTGTTTCACAAATTTCAATTTTCTGTTAATAATAGATGTCTGATTTTTTTTTTTCCAAGTTTGAAACAGAAGGCAAAATGTTTCATCTGTAAGAAAACTTCTCTGGGTGGGATGCTATGTAATCTAGAAGTTATAAAGTGGGAAGGTAAACCCAGAATATAGTCCATGAAAGCTTGGTCTGGTGAGCAGCTGGGCACTTGGACATGGAAATGCAAGTTTGGGGGCTTCTCGACTCTCCACCAGGCAAGCTGAAGGGAAGCCAAGAGCCTTGAAGCCTTGGCTAGACAGAGTGACCTGGGAGCCAGGACTTAGAGCTCCTCAGCAGCCTGCCAGGTGGATTGCTGAAAAGCTGGGAGCCTGGAAGTCCACCAACAGCCTTCATAAAAGGCAGGTGGGTGAGCTTGCATTGCAGATGACTGCTGGAAACCTGCCTCCATTCTGTCACAACTTAGTCAAAATTGAACTGTCTCCTGCAAACACTTTGATTTTGATGAATTTGCAGTCTCTGCTCCATCTGACAATTTCCAAAACACTCTGATTCTGGACCCTGCCATTTGTGAAGTAACGCTCTTCACTAGGAAAACAAACTTTCTTGGGAAACACGTGCAGTTTTGTCCAACTGGCAAACAAAAATCCACAGTAAACTAATTAAATATTCCTTCATGAATGATGAATGAAATCGTCTATGTGCCTGGTTTCTTTTTAACATTTTTAGTTTGTTACATTGCTCAGCTGCACTTTTGAGATGGAGAATACTGCTGCTTGTTTGTGCACTTATTTTCCAGGTATTTGTCTGTACCAAACGGCCCATCTATTTTTTTTATCAATAACATTAGAAAACTTATGGCAAAGTCATAAAGATGTATCTCAGTGCAGCTTTAATGAGATATCAACGTTTGAGCCAGATGTTAAATTTTTGGATCCTAGAGGTTTCACGTGATAACGTCAGGTCTTTCAAAAATGTTCCCAGTTAACTCATAGTAATTTGTCTGTTCCTATCTCTAGGAATTTGGAAGTCCAACCACCCCTCGTTTTCAGTCATCAAATGCTGTGTAAATAAATTGACTGCTTTCATCCACAATGTACTAATCATGTATCAGACAACAGAGATTATGACAGTTCTCTGGAAAGAGACACCAACAAAGGTACAGATTCATTTGCTTCATTTCAGTGTGAACGTACTTGCTCTAGCAAGTAACCTGGAAAAAAAAGGAATGCTAAGATTTATAACAATGTGAGAGCTGTACTAATCTTCCCCATTGCTCAAACTCATCGTGCACTTACGNGATCACATTTACTTTTCAACTGGTGTAGTTTTCACTTCAAAAGGGCAGTCAAAACTCCTGGCTATTCCCAGTATTTAGACCTTTCTTTCATGGTTCAAAACACCCTTCCCTGAGAATGTAACACTTTGGATTAAACTCTGAAAGGATCGTAAATACAGTGCAAACATGCTGCAGAAATTGAGGTATTGGTTTGATATATGACTACAAGAATGTTAGCTTCTTGCATCTCCTGCAATAAGAAGATGAAAAATGAAGGAGGAAAAAAGAGAAAAGAGGAAAAGCTATGTGTTGGGTAATACAGATACATTGACCTTGTTTCATAGGAAGGAAACAGAGAGAATTGGGCTGTTATGCTCTTGTATCATGCTGTTATGAGAAAAGTCATCACAAGGGAAAAAAGTTTAAATTGAGTGCTGTAAGAAATAAAAAGTTCCAACAGGATTTCTGTAGCAAATGATACCTTCTCCTCTTTTCCATGTTTGGTCTTTGAACAACGAGAAATGATCTGTGCAGGCAAAAAATATTNAAGGATCGTAAATACAGTGCAAACATGCTGCAGAAATTGAGGTATTGGTTTGATATATGACTACAAGAATGTTAGCTTCTTGCATCTCCTGCAATAAGAAGATGAAAAATGAAGGAGGAAAAAAGAGAAAAGAGGAAAAGCTATGTGTTGGGTAATACAGATATTGACCTTGTTTCATAGGAAGGAAACAGAGAGAATTGGGCTGTTATGCTCTTGTATCATGCTGTTATGAGGAAAGTCATCACAAGGGAAAAAAGTTTAAATTGAGTGCTGTAAGAAATAAAAAGTTCCAACAGGATTTCTGTAGCAAATGATACCTTCTCCTCTTTTCCATGTTTGGTCTTTGAACAACGAGAAATGATCTGTGCAGGCAAAAAATATTAATTTCTTTCTAGTTTCCATTTTAATTTGATCCAGAGAATATTTTGTGAAGTATGACTAATAGATTTTGAATATAGAACAAAGGTACTACTTTCAAATCAGAAAGTAGAGACAAATCTGAGTTTGGTATAGGTAGTAATATTGGGAATTTCCATTACAGGGCCAGAGCAGAAGACGTGGTTTTTCTTCTTTCAAGAAAAATTCAATGTATTGTATGGTCACTTAGAGGAAAACTCCTTCTTATCTCTTATCAGTCACTTTTTAAATTACCACAAAACTAAATTTACATTGCCACCCTCAAAAGTTTTAATGAAAAAAAACCTCCTTAGTTATCAAGTTCTATTTTTTATTTATTTAATACTTTTCTTACTCTATTGCACTGTCCACCACACTGTCAACTTTTGTCTATAAGTTTCACAGATTGTAATGTCAATTTCCTAAATTAAGGAATGTGCCTTTAAATACTCATGTATTCTCCAATAGA
>VZTO01002244.1:22713-47467 GCA_013400615.1 Syrrhaptes paradoxus
TTCATGCTATTTACAGGCAGGGAGTAAGAGGGCTATGAACTCTACCCTTGGCAGAAGGGCTTGTCAAAGCAGCCATCCTGCAATCATCCATGAACCACACACTTGGTTGTGTCAGTGCAAGTGTTTGTGGAGCAGTGTTATCTTCAGTTGCCATCAGTTCCGCAGTTCCGTTCACCTTGTCTGTCTCACCCACAAAATTTTTTACCAGGCCAGCTAACAGTTTAGCAGGAAAATGAGAACACAGGTTGTAGAAGGTGTAAACTTAAACTGAGATGGAAAAATCATTATCAAACTGTGGCCTATTCAGCAAACTTTGAAAATCTAAACGTTTGGCAAGCCTTTTGTCAGCTTTCAACAAGTCATTGCTAGTCATCGAGCTAAGAATTTGATCCAAATGTAAATTCACTCAGATCAGCTTGACTATAGCAGAAATTAATCAGACTTCAAATGGATGCTAGATGTTCTGACTGGCATCAGATAACTCTCTGATTCAATGAAAATTTCGAGATTGAGTTAAAGTCAACACATCTGCAAAACTTTTTTCAGACTGGAGAGAGCCTTAGCATAGAGGAGGCAAGTGTTCTATGTATGTAAATGTGCAAGAGTCTGGGAATTCAAAGAGCAAAAGTGGTCTGAGTTTTACTAATTGTAGAAGTTACAATACATTTGGCTTCCCAGAGGCATGTCATACAAAGAATCCTTTTGTGACTAATGCCTGGAATTTTACATTAAAACTGAGGTTTGCCCTTAAATGTAATTTCACTAAACTAGAAGGACAGTTGTNATTTTTTCCTGAGTACTGCAATGAAGTGGTGAATTGACCCAATCTCTGGAGCAGAATTACCTTTGTAAAGTGTACCTCAAAATATCAAAAGGGATTTGACATTCTAAAGTTTGCTTTTATTAAAGCAAAGATTGGAACAAGTAACTCTTTAAATAAAGAAGATTCAGACCTTCTGGATTATTAAAATAAAAGGATACAAACCCAAACCTTCCACCATCCCACACCTCTTTGTCATGCAAGTACTTCCCGAAGGTGTTGTNACCTCCTTAGTTATCAAGTTCTATTTTTTATTTATTTAATACTTTTCTTACTCTATTGCACTGTCCACCACACTGTCAACTTTTGTCTATAAGTTTCACAGATTGTAATGTCAATTTCCTAAATTAAGGAATGTGCCTTTAAATACTCATGTATTCTCCAATAGAAAACTGCATTTATGAGGACCAGGTTTTTTTTTCTATCTCCACCTTCTTTCATCCTGCTGAATAACCTTCTTTCTAAACTAAACAGTCTCAGTGTATTTCATCTTTTTTGTTAGTCTGTGAAAGTTCATGTCTGGCTTTAGAATTCAAGTGATAATGAACAGGAGACAAGGTAGATCTCATGCCTAGTTTTCTGATCTAGGCTTGTATGAATTTGCCCAAACATCCCTGAATCACTTAAAGTGTTTTGACATCTTTGTCATAAAATTTGTTCATTGCCATTGTTTCCACTGATCTCAGTATGAAGTGAAAGGAGGATTTGTTTCAAGCTTCTCCCACAGACGCTATCTGTTGTTGCTGTCCCTGTCTATTCTGTTTCTCATTCTCCACTCTGTCTGACAAAGCTCAGTCAAACTGAAAAAATCTTTCCTTCTGTAGCGAAAGGAGGACCTGATACAAGACTCCACATGGGAAAGGATGCACTGCCAGGCTTTCATGAAGGAGAGCTTCATAAAAAGCTTTCAAAATGGTGCAAGTGCATCTAAGGAATTCCATATCTACTACTGAGATTCATCTAATTGATTTTAAGCCCATCTGTCTATCACCTACATAATCTAGGAGAACTAAAGTGTGTCATCGTGTGCAACTATATCTCTTTGGTTCACATATTTCAGGCTTAAAAAAATTACAGGATTACATATCTAGCTAGTGACCATTTTGGAGGTTGAAAGACATCTGTGGTACTAAAGACTGACTTTTCAACATACCAAAATTAGATTAACATTTCAGAAGACACTAGCTCATGCTTAAATATTAATTAAGTGACTGGATTTCTCTAAAGGGCTTAATAACCATTATCTCATGGATCCAAACTGACTGCATGTTCATCCTTAAGCTCCTTTGAAAAGCTGCCTCTCAGTCAGTATCTAAGAGCACCACTCTGTTAAAGCACAGCTGAGTTTTCTACTCTGTCTTTCAGTTTTGTGAGTGTGTTGGTGTTGTTTTGATATCTATTTTCCTAACTTATCAAGAAACACAGTGACATAATACTTGTGAAATTGTGAAGCTGATCAGTTCTGTATAAAAAAAGCATGAACACTCATGGACTGAATAGTTGTAACAAAATTTCCGATGTAGTACCTATATAAGATATGTGCATCTGGCTTTGGTTTGCCATTATAATTTATTTTGATGTTGTTTTAGTTGAATGCAATTCAGCTACTAGAACATATTTTCTGTGATTTATGTAGCAGGTTCAGATTAACTTTCTAGCTTTATAAACAAAATTGAAAATTGTGTTTTATGTATTAGGTATTGTGTCCACTGTGTATTTATCTGTCTGCAAGATCATTTCAATTATGAGGCGCAGATTCTGATGCATCTTTCATGAAGAATCTTATACTGTAAACTACGGCAAGATCACTTAGATAAATAGAGGTTATTTTTCTGAGGTGACTTATATGTATATCTATATCATACACTGAGATGAGAAGATGAATAGTAACATGCTACAAAACAGAATCTTGAATATGCATGCATATAGTTTTGGATAGCTTATATTGGACATAATAACGAGTTTTTCTTTTCTTCCTATGAAGACAGAGCAATGGATCAGAATATGTTCATGCTATTTACAGGCAGGGAGTAAGAGGGCTATGAACTCTTCCCTTGGCAGAAGGGCTTGTCAAAGCAGCCATCCTGCAATCATCCATGAACCACACACTTGGTTGTGTCAGTGCAAGTGTTTGTGGAGCAGTGTTATCTTCAGTTGCCATCAGTTCCGCAGTTCCGTTCACCTTGTCTGTCTCACCCACAAAATTTTTTACCAGGCCAGCTAACAGTTTAGCAGGAAAATGAGAACACAGGTTGTAGAAGGTGTAAACTTAAACTGAGATGGAAAAATCATTATCAAACTGTGGCCTATTCAGCAAACTTTGAAAATCTAAACGTTTGGCAAGCCTTTTGTCAGCTTTCAACAAGTCATTGCTAGTCATCGAGCTAAGAATTTGATCCAAATGTAAATTCACTCAGATCAGCTTGACTATAGCAGAAATTAATCAGACTTCAAATGGATGCTAGATGTTCTGACTGGCATCAGATAACTCTCTGATTCAATGAAAATTTCGAGATTGAGTTAAAGTCAACACATCTGCAAAACTTTTTTCAGACTGGAGAGAGCCTTAGCATAGAGGAGGCAAGTGTTCTATGTATGTAAATGTGCAAGAGTCTGGGAATTCAAANTTTGATTTGCACTCCTTTTTCTCTATTTATCCTTCTTTAGACATTTCTGTTGCTGATCCACTTGTATCCTGTGTTATTATTACTGATGCTTCATATTACAGACGAACCTTACAACTCATGCTCTTTTCTGATTTTCAGTATCACAGTGATCCTCTCCAAACCTTCATGCTATTTTTTCCTGAGTACTGCAATGAAGTGGTGAATTGACCCAATCTCTGGAGCAGAATTACCTTTGTAAAGTGTACCTCAAAATATCAAAAGGGATTTGACATTCTAAAGTTTGCTTTTATTAAAGCAAAGATTGGAACAAGTAACTCTTTAAATAAAGAAGATTCAGACCTTCTGGATTATTAAAATAAAAGGATACAAACCCAAACCTTCCACCATCCCACACCTCTTTGTCATGCAAGTACTTCCCGAAGGTGTTGTTCTGTAGTCATCAGTTTTTGGTAGTGTCATGGGTTATATCAAAGACCATGCAGATCCTTCTGGGTCCTTCCAACAAAACTGATGCTGATCTGTCTGTTCCCTTCTCTTTGGGGAGTTTTCTTACTGCTATATGTCTCATTCCTTGTTGGTCATTACTTGAATTCAAGACATTTTTTCTTGTGGAAAAGGATTTATCGCCCCTTTCAGGACTTACTACCTGTTTCAGGATATACATCAGGAGAGTAACCCTCACTGCAGAGAGTTTTTTCTGACCCTTGATGCAACTACGAAAACCATTTACATTTAGCAGCACATTAACTTTTCACAGTAGATACAGTAGCAGAAAGTGAACAAACAAATCAAGCAGCTCCCATGTGCCATGGGCAGTTATATTGCAAACTCTCTCTCTTTTAACATGTCTGTCAGCCTTTGTGCTCTTGTCCCACGTGTCACAATATGTTTCTCCTTCATCTGTAGCAGTTTAGCTGTTTATCTGGGTATGAACTGGATCAGTAAATAAACTTCGGATAAATATGATCCTTTCCATAGAGTTTTTTAGTGATTGACCTCCCAGCAGAACCCTATGACTTGCTGTACTACAATAGTTGAAGGTCAGTAGCCTCCTAATCTGGTTTTGCCCTGGGAACAAACCTAGACAAAGGTCTAGGTTCCTGCTCCTAGTCAGTTGGAAGTCTATGGAATCATCCACTGCATCCCTCTCCCTTACACCTATTGTATTTTGTTTAAACAATTGATTGTGCCAGAAATTCGTAGAGATTAATCTGAGAACTGCTAGTGAAGATAAACAGTATCCAAGTCTAAGTAATGGTGTGAACACTGTCAGTGCCTTCCCTCTTCTAGGGATCTGCTGGCTATTCAAAGGTTCAAACGATATGTTTAGGAGACCTCTGGCAGCTGAAAATGACCCTAAAGCATAATAAGTACAGGTGGGCTATGGAATGGGGTCTAGATGCAGTCTGCAGATAACCCTGATCACTTCCCTGCATATTTTTCTCTACGACATCACTACGTGTTTACACTTACACAAGGCCTTAACTCAGTAATTAAGTTAATTCATCTTATCCTGGAGGCATGATGCAGAACAGCTGTACAACATCAAAGAATCTGGCAACTGATGCATGCTGTATTAATCTTATGGGACTCTACTTCCTCCTAATTTAAGAAAGTCCCCAATGTTAGGGATCCAGGTGGAAGGTGATTACACAGAGTCCCATTTGTGGTATGAATATTCCCCAGTGTCTTTCATGGTTATTTTGGAAGGGAAGAGTAGGCACAGACATATAGACAGTGCCTCTTTTTTCAGCTTCAATAGACACAGATTTAGCAACTCATCCCATTTTACCATATGTTATGACCTATATCTAGGTCATATCCCTGGAGAGTCCATCTTTGAATGATTTTCTAAAGAAGTCTGATTAAAAATTTCAAGCTTTTTGGTATTGTCCATAAAATAAAATCAAAATTATTGGAAGACTGCATAGGAAATGAGCTAAGATAAACAAGTCAAATAAGCAAAGATCTCAAGGCCGGCAACAGTATGAATGCCTTTAATTGGACCTTTGTCAGAAGGTTATCAGGTAATAAAATCTGATTTATTATAAGATGCCTCAAGATATACTCAAAACTTTTAGAAAATAAGAGAGTCTATGCGCATCCAAGCAATTTACAAAGTTTCTAGAAATGAGGTCTCTAAATGCATCTTTAATTTATACTATCAGCATACTAGACTTTTTACTCTTAGAACATCAGTAGTAATAGTGAGCATTCCTTCTCTGTTTTGGAGGGAGCTGGGTGTCCATTCATCCTCCCGCCCACCCTTGGTAAGTAAAATATTGTATAACAGTACAGCCCATTGGTATAATATTTCATTGAAGAAAAAAAACAAACCACAAAATACCAAAACCCCCACAAAACACACAAAAAGCCCCAAATCCTCTTGAACCTTTGACTAGTTTGAACCAGTTTTGTCAGAGAAGTCGTCATCACAGGAAGAAAGAGAAAGACTGGATTATGTCAAGCCTTGTGAGAACTAGCAACAGAGTACTGAGAAGAGATCCACTTATGCTATACGACAGGAGAAGCTATATTAGCCTTTTGATAACCCATGCAGAACCTCTGTATGAAGAAACAAAACTTGCAGTAGCCAAAGCCTTGTTGGTTCTACTACTGACAGAAACAGTCCTTTTGCAAGGCTTCTGTGTACATCTAACAGGAATTCAGAAGGCTAAAAGTGTGAATGTTCAGAATTTGAACCCCAATGTAGTCCTTCTCTATGTGGCTGTTTCTTTATTTCTGGTATGTTGTCTTCTCATGCACTTGAACACTTCTATTTAATTTAAAAAATTATTTGGGAAATCTTTTTGGTGGCCAGGCTCTCTAGAGCTAGAAATATTAGCAGTAGAAAGCAGATGACCTAAAAACCATTCCCTTTTCCCTACCTCAGTTTTGCATGTCAGGTGAACTGTGTTAAGTGGACCTATATCAATTTATAAAAAGAAGTACTGAAATGAGGGAAGGAGTAAATACAGATATTGGACAGGTTTAGGTTTTGAATTTGGGACCGAGGTGATCTAAATTAGTAAAATCAAGCCTATTTCTGAGTTTAAAACAGCGAGACTGACTGGCCTGTAGTTCCCTGGGTCTTCTTTGTTATCCTTCTTGAAAATGGGGCTTATGTTTCCTCTTTTGCAGTCAGTGGGAACTTCACCAGACTGCCATGACCTTTCTAATATGATGGTTAACAGCTTGGCAACTTCATCTGCCAGTTCCCTCAGGACCCGCAGAGGCATTTCCTCAGGTCCCATGGACTTGTGCACCTTCAGGTTGTTTACATGGTCTTGAACCTGCTCTTCACTTATGGTGGGCAGATCCTCCTTCTCCCAGTTCTTACCTTCCCTTTCTGCAACTTAGATGGTGCGGCCAGAGACATTGCTGGTGAAGACCAAAGCAAACAAGTCATTGAGCACCTCAGACCTCTTCATATCCCTCATGACCAGGTCTCCAGTTTCCTTCCGGAGAGGGCCCAAATCTTCCCTAGTCTTCCTTTTGTCACCAACGTACTTGTAGAAATTCTTCTTGTTCCCCTTTATGTCCCTTGCTATAAACTTCTTTTATAGTCAATGGGAACAAGAAGACACTTTAGGATGAAACTAACGTAATGTCATCTGAAAGTACTCATCTATCAGATGAGTCACACATTGAATGAGCCTGTTCTCTCCTGTGACTTTAAAGAGCCCCAGAAGTGACTCTCTTGGATGTAGACATCTTCTGAATTTAGGTGAGATAAGGTGTGTATTTGAAGATTGATAACACGGGGAGGAAAAACTATTTCTATGATGGCAGGAAAATATATAGTTGTAGTAAAACTACTACAAGTATAGCATTTTGTAACATACAGCATATTTTGTATCTCAGATAGATAGGAAAGGTTATCCTTCCAACCTTTGATCAGATAAAATATCTCACATTGTAAGAACTGAAAAGGAAAAAAGAATGAAAATTCCATCCTCCTTTTACCTCAATAGACAAACAAATATATATATAGAGATCTTTAATATAATTTGAGCACTGACTGAACTGCAATTAGTTTTAGAGCAACATGCTGTTATGAGTTTTTCTCAGACCAATAAATGTGATCCTAGCTATCAGGATACTGTACAGTTCAAAGGGAGAGGGAACAGAAGACTTTTTTCTATATTAGAAGTAAAAATGTTATATTTTACTCTCAACTGTAATTTGGGCAGACTCTCAGCTTATTAAATGACTCAGGCAAGACTTTGGTCAAGGACATATTTTTGAGTGTTTCTAAATCTGTATTTAGTGAACTAGCATAGGGCTACCTGTCACTGTGTTATTTCAGCTGTTAAAGCTCTGAAACAGAAATGATTTTCTGTCATGAAGTGCTAGATACTGCTTAAAGTCAACAAAATATGCCCAAGGACATGGAGTGTGATGTGTTCTCGTGTCATCTGTTTTTTTCATGCTGCAGAGTCTATTTGACTAGATCGTTGGACGCGAAACTCAGAAATTAAATAAAAGAAAATAGAAACCAAACTTTGTTCTTTTTGATTTTGAGAACAAGGTACTTTCAAAGTTATGTAGAACTTCAGGGCTCTGGCACACACCACAATACAGAACTAAAAGTAAGCAAATGAAACCATTTTTATAGCCTCCTTTGAGGAAGCTATGACATCAGTCTTTTCCATATTAAGAATTTAGAAATCATTTTATCCTATAGCTGAGAGTAAAATTGCCTCCCTCAATCACAATAAATGTATCTTTAGGAACAAATATTTACTTACCTAAGAAAGGTACAACACACTTAATCTAAACTACACTTCAACCATTGGCCTGAGTCTAACCTCATTTATATTAGTTCAAATAAGCTGAAGCCTCTAATGTGAATCTGGGGAGAAGCAATATGTGCGTAACTGTAGAACCTTACTTTATATGGTCTCCAACAGGTAATGAGCACAGCATGTTATGAAGAAATAGTGTAGCTGTGAGATTTTGGCCACAAATGAGGGCTGTTACTATGTACTTCACACTTAAATGCCACATCTAGAATTAGTTATTGCTGAGGTACCCTGGACTGGATTATTTGGCAACTATTTTATATAATGTCTGTGTATATATATATTTATACTAAAACAACAATAAAACCCCAAACCTAGTACAGTTGTATATATATATTAATATATATGTGGCTTCATATCAGGGGGTGTGTGTATATATATATATACATATATATGACCATATAGAGAAAAAGATCTGGGCCCATAATCAAGTCTAGTATATTTGTAAACTGAGATATACATATATATATATACATATATATTTTTATATATGTGCGTGTGTGATTTGCCTTTAGAATTTTCTCTTTGCTTTTTTTTTTTTCCTGAGGTTGGTATCTTCAAAAAATGGACATTTCTTTGCCCTTTAAAGGCTTTGGAAGAATAATAATCTTAGGCAAAGTCATCTAATCTACTCTAGATGCTTTTTGTAACGTCAAATGAATCACACTCTGGAAGTACCCTTTCTTTTCTAAGTACAAAGTGTTTCTAGGATGACTTGCTTAGCCTTGAACATCTACTCGTTGTATTCCTGTGTGAATGAAGATAAATATCTCCCCAAATAATACGGACAGTAATTCATTACTTTAAGCAGAATAAATTAGAATTAAAGCACAGAGAGAAAAATGAAGCAAAACAATTAAATCTTGTTAGAACTGTAATAGAATAAGGGCCAGTATAGGATATTTGTGGAATAATACAATAATTATAATGGAATAAGAGTCGGTGGAATAGGCTTCATGTTTGTTTTCTTTTTGTGCATTGTCGAAGGTTCATAGCTTTGGGAAAATATCCAAAATCATCACCAATTAATGAATTCCCCACTTACATGGGGGGAGAGAGAGCATATAGACCTTAGGGACCCAGAAAAATTCGGTCTGTTTTGCTTAGTGTCACATGGAGTTTCACAGCACAGTAGGTAATAGAATCCAATTCACTAAGTCATTGTTCAACTGCCCTAATAAATAATATTTTTCTAGTCCTTTCTTCCATTTTTTGCCTTTTTTATTAGAAGACACCAGACATCTTTTATGGCAGCATTATTCTGACAGAATTTGTTGAGACTAAATTGTTTAGAGAAACATAATTACTTCAGCAGGTCTTCTAATAGAACAGACTGGTTTTGACGCTCGCTTTCCCATCTACTTTTTGGCTAGCTCCCTTGTTCATCTTTACTTTTCAGTTTTAAGCCAGCTTGTCCTCACTCTTTTCTCAGGAGCAAGATCACAAAATCTTCCATCCTCCAGCTCCCAGGGCTCCTTATTTTTCAGCTGCCTGGTCTCAGGTACCCTGCGCAAGGACACTGGTGGTTTTCCAAAATTTTTTATCTCTGTTTTGAAGATCATTTCACTACAAAATTTCCCCACACATCCACCCAGAGCCAGATCCTCAGCTCGCCACAAGTTTAATCACAGAATCATAGAATGGNTACTCCACTTTTGTTTCCAAGTGCTGGCATCTCCTGTAGTGGCTGTGTGGCAGCCTCTGTTCTGCGCTGGGTCCCAGCAGGTCCCTGCGTGCTGTCAGGTACACCAGTTTCTGGAAGAGCTGTTCAGAGGAGGGAGTGATGCACAGCTCAGTGAACTCAGCCAGAAGGGTTAGCCTGCTAGGGCATCCCAGCTTCCCACACAAGCCAGTGTGCTAACTGCACGCTCTCCCTGATGAGTGACCACACGGACAACCACGAGGTTTGTGTGAGTAGAGGAAAGTGCAGGAAGCACGGAAATTGTAGGAGAAATCATTTGTTGATCTCAGTAACAAGACAATAAAAAAATGGGTGCATAAACAAGCAAGAAGTCAAGTATTGTACTATGTAAAACCTGATCACATTTCCAGATGTGCAAAGAACCCCCTTTCTTTGTACCATTAAAGCATTCATTTAGCACTAGCTTTTCTTGCTACTCCAGCAGAAAGGTGACTTATTAGTACAACTGCTTTAGACATCCTATTAGATACACTGTTAGAATATTATTACTTTATCACTTTTTAAGTTTTCCAAATAATTTATTTCCCGCAAATTTTTGAAGAGAAATTATACCTAATGAGAAGATTTAATAACAAGTTTGCAAAAGACTGCTCCACTTTTCCAGTTGGCATTATGAAAAGCTTTTCTTCATTGTCTCCTAAATGTTCCTATTATTGAGAGATTTTACTCCAAAATTGCTTCTTACTTATAAATGTTCTGTCTTTGAGTTATTGTTGATTAAAAAGTCACTTATATAGGCCATAAACATGAAACTAATGAGGTATATGTATTTAACAATAGGGGAGTCCTCTTGTTTTTCAGTTTGGTTTGGGGTTAGTGGGGTTTTTTGTTTCATTTTAGTTTTATTTCTTTCTTTCCTCCTGTTTCCTTTCAGAGTTTCCATTTTATTTCTTTATTTATTTGTGTGTTTAATGGCTCAGGTTCTTTTAGTTTAGCTGAAGTCTGAGTTACTCAGTGTCACACCTGCTTAACAACAGAAGCAGCTTACAATACTGTGAAAAAACAGCCAGTGATGTTTTATAAATAGGTATTTGAATGCTGGCAAGCTCTTGCAGAAAGTGAGGGAAGTTAATTTTACCCGAACACTAGCACCTGAAGAGCAATCTCAAAACTGATTGATTGCTACACAAAATGCACCTTTATATGTTGCACGGGTTAGTGCATTTATTGTATTATTTCCAGTCTTCTTGAATTTTCCATGAAAAAAAAACCCTTTCATAGATCTTGATATTAAGATAATATTTCTGTTTATATTTGGGACCAGAACGTGAGTAATCTTAGGGACCACATCATTACCCTCTGGATATTCTCTTTAGATAACTGTATTATTTTGAAGGAAGTATTACAATATAAAAGAAACTTATGATTTATTTTCTATTATATTAATAAATAAATACTAATACATTATTCAGGCAGTATAAACATGTATTTTAGAATTGGGTAGATGCTCTACACTGTAGAAAAACACAGTTAATAAGAATTTATAGTTACATGATTTGGAAAATCACAAAACAAACACTCTTCAAGGCTTATCCTAATACACACAATTTAAGAAATATGGCTTTCTAATCATAGCTCCCAGTACGCACTGGGACCCAATGCCTTCCCCGTAAATATTGGGAAAATTCAGCGTTTAGTAATTCTCTGAATCTCTAACTACAATTCCTGGTCACAGCACCTGATTGGTAGCAGGAAAAAGATGCAGAGGGAAGACATACTGATACGTTAGGTTTCATTATTTCTCTTATTCATTTCATTTAGCCTTAGATATATAACGTGTAAATTTGCAATCAGTAGAATTGTGTCTTTTAGCAAGAATGAGTCTCACTAGGACACTCTTTCTTTCTATGTTTTGTGTTTAAGCAACCGATTCACAAAAAGACACAACTATTCTTTGATTTAACTAGACAGAAGTAATGGCCTTTGTACTGAGAAAAAAAGGTGGAATTAACTGGTGTCTAATACGAATGGCATTTCAGTATCTTTCAGAGCTTTGTACACAACCAGCTGGAAAGAAGGCAGACAAAATCTTGTGAGCTCTGGATAAAAACACTAGTTGAAGACCTGTCACAAAAAAACATTTCCTTTCCCCAGTAAGATGTCCTTTGGAAGCTGATATAAGGAGATTAAGATGATGGATGATGACACAGTCTAAACAGTATGCAGTATTTCACTGGTCATATGTGCAAGGCTTAAAGTCACCTGGAATTTTTTCAGTCTCTGTCTCTGCAGTTTTGATGCCTTTTGTTAAAGCACAGCATAAGAATTTAACCTAAATTAAAGCAGCCATTTCACAGTAATGACACTGTCTTTTATTTTTCATATCACATCAGAACAGTGCTGACTGAAGACTCTAACAGTTTTTTAGCATAAGCAACTTGACAAGACCACAACTGCCTGTGAACTATTTACTACACAGAGAAACTGCTGGTTCTTATTAATGTCCTTCTCTTTTTCAGTTTTTATTCATCTGTTTGCTAATCATGCAAATGGATTATTAGGTTTCCATTATCTGGGCTTGTCTACTTGGTCTTGTCTGTATTGGTATCATTAGAATACTCACATGGGTAAAATGAATCTGTTGGCTAAATGGCAATGGAAAAGTTATTCTTCATAACTCTTTTTTTAAAAATCAGTTTATCTGTGGCAAACTACTCTTCTTTTTTATCCTGTGTAATAATGTGTCTTCATTAATGACTTGGATGATGGGCTGGAGTGTACTCTCAGTGACACTGCAGACCTGACTGGGTGGAGTGATCACTGTGCTGAAAGGTTCAGAGTGGCTTCACCAGGCTGGAGAAATGGGTTGACAGAAGATTCATGAAGTTCAACAGAGGCAAGTGCAAAGTCTTGTATCTGGGATGTAAAACCCATGGGAACAGTACAGAGTGGTTAGAAAGGAATGCCAGGGGAAAGGAGCTTGTACACAACAAGTTGAATGAGTTGAATCCTTACAGCAAAGAAGGCCAACAATATTGCCAGCTGTTTCAGGGAGGTAAAGTTTCCCCTCTGTTCAACAAGTGTGAGACCAATCTGGAATATTGTGTCCAGTTTTGGTCTCTGCCACACAACAAAGACATTGGCAGACTGGAACAGGCCCAATGGAGGATCAAAAAGATGACTGAAGGCTCATGATGTGGAAGGAAGGGCTGAGAGAACTGGGTTTATTGAACCTCAAGAAAACAAGGCTAAAGAGAAGATAGAGCCAGACTCTCTGCTCCAAGGTGCATAGGGATAGGAAGAGCGGTAATGGTTGCAAGTTGGAGCAAAGAAATTCTGATTAGGTATAAAAAGATTTTTTTTTTCCCTATAAGGATGGTAAAACAGGTTGCCCAAAGATGTGACATCTCAGTCCTTGAATAGATTAAAAACTGAGCTGTACAGTCCCCTGAGCAACCTGATCTAATTAGACTCACTGTGAGCAGAAGGTCAGACTAGAAGACCTCCAGACATTTCTGTAACCTAAAATACTCTGTGATTCTATTAAAGGAATTCATGCTTCTTCATTAAAAAGAAAACTACTTACTGCTTACAAATGGTAACAGTCAATACCTTTCTAGCTCTGTGCGTAAAGATCAGCATATTGGTGCTTCCTTACAACCTTTTTTGTTTCTGCAACTTGTATGTTTTCCTCCATCATTCCACTAAGATTGCTTTATGGTGTATACACTCCAATTTCCAGCCTTCACATAGCCAGTAAGTGTTCCCTTGTACTCCAAAGAGACTTTCATTCTCATCTTCCAGTTTTCTCATACTGTATCACTATCTCCAAGCCTACTGTGCTCTTAAATAATGAAAATGTAAGGGAAAAAATTATTACATGATAGCAATATGGGATCTCTGACTCCTGTTGACTGTGAGTTGGTATCTCTCTCAAAACTGAGATCCTAATATACAGCTTTCACTTACAGCTGAAATCTTCTGAGGTGTGAAATCTGTTCTTTTCCAATTTTAATAGACAAAATAGATTTAGGAAACCACATTACATTGATTTTTTTCACAATGTGGCATTACACTGTCCACTTTATTCTTATACTTACAGAAAATCAGATCTTTGAAAGTCTGTAAACCAGGAATTTACACTGAAGAAACCTGATCAGAATAAGTAAGTTTTGCTCTTGCCAGTATTGTAGCACCACAGATTAGTTGTCTCTAAACTGTTACTCTTGTCTCTTATCATATTCATATACTTATCTACACAGACACTAATGTTAGACACCCCTGTCAGTGTACAATGCAATTTTTGTTCTTTGTATGATCTGGCTTGATGGATTTAGCTCCTTGGATGACTGCTTTGAAACTGTGTGGTGTAAGTATGAACTGCTGGCAGTACACGGATGAATTCATTAGCACTGAGGACTCTGATCTCAATCCCACTAGAATCAATGGGTATTTATCATCTGAAAGCAAGCAAGTTCCTGATGAAGTAGGTCCTTACAGTCTTGTGACTCAGTCAAAATACATTTAATCTTGTGAAAAACTGACAGGATTTATCCCAAGCAGAGGAAACTTACAAAGTATGATTAATACTGCTTGGACAGAAAACTTATGAAACAGCCATTCCATGTGATGTTAAAAGCAGCAGAAAAAAATTGGGTGGGATAATGCCATCCCTATATAGGTGACACTCTGTGGGAGAGTAATAGTGAATAAAAGCAATGTACTGATAGCACTGATTAACCAGAGGTATCATGCTGCTGAATGATACAGAAGAAAAAAAAAAAAAAGTATTGAGGAAGAATAGATGCAAAGCAAGCAATATGGGAGAGTAAAAGAGCTGAGGAAACAGGCAGAACTGAAATGGAACAAATTATTTTTCAGGGACAAGGGTACTTGACAAAATTGGTCATCTTGGAGTGAAAAATAAACCATTGATTCAAAACTGAAAGAACGCAGTAGCAAAATTAGATTGAATATATGTATCGTCATAGAGATAAATGGAAGCAAGTTGGAAAATGTGGGATGAAAAAGAAAATTGTCATCTTCAAATTGCCAGCCCTACAGCGATATAGAGAAACATATAAATGGTATATTCATAAATTTTTTTAAATGTAAATAACTACAGAACTGGACAAATTATAACAGTGAAGGAAGAAAATCCGGGAGTCAATGGATGGCAGCACATACAGTTTTAGTTAGTTTCAGCCATATAAGTGGTAGTTCCTGACAGACACTGTTAACCTTATCTGCCTTTGGGTGTCTAAGCCAAAAGCTGGATTCTGAAATATGCAAAGCATTTCCCTTTTGACACAGATATAGGAATTTCTGAGCTGATATACACGTGAATGCAAGACTATAAAATCCACCCGCCTTTTTGTTCATATTATCATAAAAATTGCACTAACCTCCTTACAAGGAAACTCTGTGTGTGTAATTGGGAATGGGCTAACGTGAACCCAAGTGTATTGGGCCATAAACTTATGGGTAGCTTGTAACCAGTTTAGAAAATTACTCTCGCTAGCTGATGTTTTCTCATGCAAGAAATGTCTCCTGTACATAGACCCTGATCCTGGCTCATTTGAACTGAACTTACCTTATCAATTCTATTCGATTAATTTTTGAAACACACAGAAATTAATAAAAGTCATCGTCTGTGGATCTAGCTTTCATAGTGCCTTTAAGAAGAGCATAAGGAAATTAAAATTTTACTTGTTTCTTTTTGGAAAAGAGTGTTAGGGAGAAAAGCACGAGAGAATGACCAAAGGAGGGGACCAAAGAGTGGTACAGACGGCTGCAGGAATATTGCAGACCTAGAGCTCACTTTAGCCATAATTCAGTAGCTTGGATCCATGAGGCTGTAACGATGGGGTGAAACTAGTGATAAGCATACAGCATGGGTACTGCAGGCAACATTTACCTTCTGAAGATCAGTGAAAATGTGTTTTCCAAAGTGCTGCAAGTGTCTGTTGTCAACATGTCTCCTGTCTCCTCTTTTGTGGCTTTACCAAGCTTGGGATGGATTCCTAAGAAAATGAACAGAAGCCTGACCGATGGCATGAAAAAAGCAAGAGATTTATGTGTTGCCAGCATAAATGATGTCTAAATTGGTCTAGATTTCTATGAATTGACTCTGTTTTATAGCTGGACCTAAGCTTTCTACTTTGTCATCTGGCCTTTTTCCAGGATGAGTGGAGGATCCAAGCCACGTGTGAGAGCAAGCAGAAGGTCAGTGATGTCCTTTCCCATGATTTGGTCTCTAAACTGAAACACATGGTCCAGTTTGAATTGTAAGTTTGTCTTCAGTAATAATGAATCAGCCTTCCCATTTCCAATAAAAAGAATGGAAACTAGAAAGACTGGATTTATTTTACCTATCAATTTATTTAAAAATATATATTTGATCTTAGTAAAAAGATTAAAAAAGAGAGTTACAGTTTATTAAACTGCAATGGATCTTAGGCAGTAAATAAGATATGGGGCTCTTTCTTCCCTCCCTTCTAAATAATGAAAGAGTTATAATATTATTTAACTTAAATATGTAATTTCCGGCAGCTGTTCTAGTGGTTCAGCCCAAAGCTGGCCCTGTTGTTCTGTAATATTCTTTCCAATTAGTATTCAAATTGTATTTTATTTTGTTTAATTTAATTTTATTTTCTTGTTATAGTTTAATGAGACTTACACTAGTTGCCTCCATTTGGCTTGCATTTCTCTGTTACCATTATTATGATGTTAAAGTCAAGGCAACTTTAAGTGAAGAGAAGACTGTGAGACATAGAGAGGTTGCAGAGCTTTTGTTTCTGACTGTAATTCAGTTACCTGAATAGACAGGCTCATATAATACAATATTTGTGTTGTAAAACAATTTATACTCAAGGGTTTTTAACAGTTTTAGTTTAGCACTTGCTAAAGGTCAAAGTACATTTTTCTGAACAGAAAACAATTCAGGATCCTCAGACTGACACAGCATATTTTTCACAAATCACATTATAGGGTCACACATATGTCTCTCGCTACCTAAGCTCTGCCAAAGCCTAGGATAAATCTGAATATATCTATTTTTATAAAGAATATTATTAAAAAAAGAAAACATGCAAAGTTAACAATAATGTTTCAGTAGCTCTCATCTATGTATTTGCTTACATGAACCCTGAAGAACTAACTTTATTCTAACAATGAAATCAGTATATTTGTAGATAGATTACGGTCTTGTGAAGCACACCAGCTCAAACAGGTGCATTACTATTTTGGTTCTTATCTACTTCAAGTAGAAATTACAAGTGAATAAAATAACACAAACTAAATACAAATCATTTTAAATTCATGCTAGTTTAGCCACAGGGATATGAGAATATGATGAGTGGGAAATACTAAGTACGGGGAAAATCATGCAGAAACTATTAAAACTCAGAGGGATGACAGACACCTCCGCATTGGAAGTGGTTAGGTGTCACAGCCCACAGTCCAGACAGCGGGCTTGGGCTGGAAGCAGTGTTTTCCTAATGAATTATCTTCCTCTTCTGAGAAAGTCACCTCCTACTAAGGTTGGAGCTTTAAAGCTAATTTGTCAACCGAAGTAGTGTTTGGCAATCAAAATAGCCTTTGACGTAGTTCATGTGTTTTGATTACTGAGTTCTTCAGAAACACTGGTATCACTCAGGATGTGTTTGCTAGGGTTCAAATCCTCTCAAATAATCAGATGAAGAAGAGGAGTTATAAGCATCAGGTTACTCATTTACTGAAGCATGGGTTCTGCTTACTCCCAATCGTGATCAGCGTTGGTTCAAATGTTGGTAACTTCATTTGGATATTTCACAGATGAAAAAATGTGCATGTGTGCATTGCTGGGTCATGTTCAGCTTCTCATCAACCAACACGCCCAAGTCCTTCTCTTCAGGGCTGCCCTCAAGCCATGCTCCACCCAGCCCCAGTTTAGTGTAGGTTCTGGAGCTGTCTACCCACTGAGTCATGTTACACAATTCAGGAGAGTTCATCAGCCCCTACTAGTGACTGGACACAAGTGTTGCCTTAGTCCTCTCAGTGTGCACCTGTAAAATCACCGGGTTTTGCCACAGAATGAAAAAGGGGTTATTAGAAAAGTAAGAACTTGAAACACAATTAGTTTTCTGGACCTGGTATATATCTCCAGGAAAGACATTCATCTCACTTTGCCTCACTTTCTAATGTTTTTGGAAATCACATTAAATAGCAAAATATAAGGTGCAGAATGATCCTGTCACTAAAATTGAATTTAATGTTGATATGGAGAGGTTAAAAAAAATTTACAAGCCATGTAGAGTTCCAAAAAGGTCTTTGGCATTGGTATTCTGAACATTACAATACATAATTTACTAGCAGGTGGTCCACAGAGAAGGGTTCATAGCTCACAGATGTCCTCAGGAAGTGTCGACTGCATAAATACAGGATAGGAAATAACTGGTTTGGTAGCAGTTCTTCAGAAAATAATTTAGGTCATGAATCAACAGTATCATGCTGCTGAGAAATAAAACAAGCATCACATAGATGTATATGAACAGGAATCCATCCTTAAAAAGAAGAAAGAAAAAGAGAAGGGAGGGAGGGAGGAAGGAAAGGAAGGAAAGGAAGGAAAGGAAGGAAAGGAAGGAAAGGAAGGAAAGGAAGGAAAGGAAGGAAGGAAGGAAGACTTTGCATTGAAATAACCAGGTCTGCAACTTTTATTAACTTTAGCTGAAGCTATAGATTTATAATCCAAAATGGTTTGACATTACTGTCAATAGCTTTTCTTTACAGAAGCAGAAAATTAAATAATTTTTGTAAAGTAAAAATTCAGTACTAATTTCCATGAAACGCTGATGTTCAAATAAAATGCCATTTCCAAGACTATCTTTGAGCTCAGCCTTGAAAATAGGAAATCTTGCTTATTTTCTGTGACCAATGTGAAGAACTAATGCTTGGGAAGTCCTGAGGTAAATGCTTATTGATTGGTCAGTCAGCATCTTGATGGAACAGAGTATAAAACAGACAAAATATGTCTCCTTTTTTTCATAACTCAACAAGTGAGGGCATACAGTAAGTAAAAAAGGAAAAGGAATAAAATAAAAACAAATAAAAGACAAAAGTTGTAGACTGTGGTACTGATGACTCAAATTCAAAACCCTTTTCAAATTTTCACTTTCTTTTCTAGGGTGGACGCCTCACCTGTGCCAGCTTGTGTGACATTTACAAATAAAAGTATGTAAAACACTCCTAATGTTTAATGTGCATCCTACATATATAAATGTATATATATCGCACCTCTGGATATGCAAGATAAATTTCATATAAGGTGAACACTGCACAATGGCAGTGAACCGCCGAGTCCCAGGGCAGACAGCCTGTGCTATTTGCAGTGAGCATCCCCGTCGAGACTGATGATAGACTGATATCCTCCGTGACTTCAGTGCCCTGGGCTCTCCCAGTACTGCTGGAAAACAGCTCACAGAAACTTCCTTCACTCGGATTTGGGCTGACGGAAACAGTATTTGCTAGACTGATGAGAGCAGAGGATGGCCAGCTCCACAGGAGTCTAGCAGCAGCAGGCACTGCAGAGGAATTTCAATTAGTCAGGTGGCAATCAGCTGCAGTCCCTGAGGAGCTGGCTACCACCTCTTCTGCACAGTGCTCTTTTGCTGCTCTCAAAAGCTTAATTGTGACACCACTTATGTCACCAGATGTAAAAGTAGCTACTTGGGGCCACTTTCCCTGTCTGCATGCGTTAATTTAAAAAAAAATGAGATCTGTTATACTGTGTTTCCCTGAATATGAATCAGTGAGTTTGTAAACAAAGAACTGAACGAGATGAGTCTGGCATGGAGAGACAGCTGAGTCATTCTGCAGTCCCCATCCTTTGAATGTAAATGACAGAAGTTTTCTTATTTTACTTAATAACAGCTATTTTAATGAGCTCCGGGACTTTTGTAGTAAAAAGGTTCCTGTAATTTTATATGTAAAACTCCACTTCTTGTCCACTATGAAGAGAAACTTAATGTATTGTCCCTGTGAGCTTTCTTTTTTCTTTTTCTTTCTTTTAATTTTGGCTATTTATTTTCATGAAGGTGTTTGAATTAATTTGAGTGCATCTCTATCTTATGAAGATAGTGTTTCTTCATTACACTATGCATTTTGCACCATTTATAAAGGGAACACATTCAAATGTTAGTATTAAATCCTTGGAGTTTTGCTTCAGAAGTAGAGGTTAGCATGGAAGAGGAAAACTTTCTGGTTTGTATTAAAAGAGCTGAAATTAATACTAGAAAACATTACAGGTTTCAACAAATACACCCCCTGTTCAAAAGAGTCTCACAAAACATGAAATAAATTTTTTNCCTGAATATGAATCAGTGAGTTTGTAAACAAAGAACTGAACGAGATGAGTCTGGCATGGAGAGACAGCTGAGTCATTCTGCAATCCCCATCCTTCGAATGTAAATGACAGAAGTTTTCTTATTTTACTTAATAGCAGCTATTTTATCTTAAGGAGCTCTGGGACTTTTGTAGTAAAAAGGTTCCTGTAAGCTATCAGTCCAGTCTGTGACTCCACTTTAAAATTTTATATGTAAAACTCCACTTCTTGTCCACTATGAAGAGAAACTTAATGTATTGTCCCTGTGAGCTTTCTTTTCTCTTTTTCTTTCTTTTAATTTTGGCTATTTATTTTCATGAAGGTGTTTGAATTAATTTGAGTGCGTCTCTATCTTATGAAGATAGTGTTTCTTCATTACACTATGCATTTTGCACCATTTATAAAGGGAACACATTCAAATGTTAGTATTAAATCCTTGGAGTTTTGCTTCAGAAGTAGAGGTTAGCATGGAAGAGGAAAACTTTCTGGTTTGTATTAAAAGAGCTGAAATTAATACTAGAAAACATTACAGGTTTCAACAAATACACCCCCTGTTCAAAAGAGTCTCACAAAACATGAAATAAATTTTTTTCTTCAGCACTACAATTTTGAAAAGACACTATATGAATAAAGTAATAATGTTCCTCAGAAATTGACATAAGTTATCTTCTCTGTGACATTATACTTATTTGCTATATTGTACATATCCTTTGAAATGAAAGTTACATCTTGTTACAATACCTTACCTAAACCGATTTACTGCTTTAAAAGGCTAAAGAAATTTTAACATCCTCTAATAAATTCCTTGAAAAGTAATCAATACTGATGTGGATGCACATTTACACTAAGAATTTTATTGCAAGCAAAATGGAAATACAAATTTGAACATATTTCCTCTTGTCATCATTAATGCTATTGATGTAGCCACATAAGACAGGATCCTTCAAAACAGCTGTCTGTGTTCAGAGAACAGGATTAGCTAGGGCAATAGGTTACAGCATTAGTCAGCAAACACCACCGTTGGGTCTATAAATAGGAATGTTGAGTATAGAACAGTGATTTTACTGTGTTCTGATCTGATAAACCCTTAATATTTCCAGTTTGGGGCAATGCAAATCAAAAGGATTCGTTCAACTAAAGAGCCCCAAGGAGAGCAAGAGACTTTTCAAAAGCCTGGAAAATCAGACATCAAAAGGAAGATGAAAGGTTTAAATATGATTAGACTAAGGAAAGGAAAAGGCAGTGGCAGTGTTCATATATGTAAAACAGCTTTTAAGGAGTTTATTCCCTTCTCAAAACTCACTACAGATCAGACTCAGTTTGAATAATGGAAAGAAAAATCTGTGCTACCATTTGTAACAGTGAGGATTATGAAGTACTACAGAGGTTTGTTGGGGGGCTGTAGCAACTCTCTCAGACAAAAATTATTGAAACTATGGAACTTTAATAGTAATTTAGTCAGGAAATTTCTCAAGTTTCCCAATTTTAATATATTGGTTTAAAGAGAATGTCCATATAGCTATGAGGCACAAGCCTTTGTGATGTGTAGACAGTTCCCCTACAGTGGTGTAGGGGAAGAACCAAAAATCTTTTTCTATAATCTCCCCTGAGTTCTGTCCTGGATAAAAAAACAGATGAATAACAGAATATTCTGCTTCAGTCAATATTTAATGCTACCACATTCTTCCTGTCTCCACACCGAAGAAGAAAATGAAGAAGCAATCCACTTAGTTCCCTCCATGAAAAGCCTACAGTTGTGTCTGCTCTTTTTATAATACACAAATTCCTTCTTTTTAGTTTATAGGGAAAAAAAAAACAAATACAAAGGTCTAGTTTTGTCAAAATAGGACATATATTTAAGGCTCTCTGACTCCAGCAGGTATTAACTCAGGGTCTTCAATCTCCAGCCAAAAGTGGATAGGAATAGACATAACAGCCTGGACTAGGAATTAATTTATTCTTTTTAGCCTGTAGTTTTTTTGGCTCTGTTTGAATATTTTTTTTAACAATGGTTATTCTGATACTACACTACAGTTTACACTCTCAAAACTAGACAATGTTGGCATGAAAACAATTATCTTTCCTTAATTACTTCTATAGTAATAGGAAATTTATTTAATCAAATGGTTTATATCCCCGTGGCCCTCTCCAGGATTGTTAGCCAGGAACAGGCTGAGTCCTTATCATTGGGTGGGGAGGTGCAGTATCACTGTGTATCACTCATTTGTGTATAGTATTATTTTCAATATTATTGTAGTTTAGTTATTAAATTGTCCTTATCTCAACCCATGGGTCCTTTTTTTCTCTTTACCCCAAAAACTGGGATACACATTTATCAAAAGCCACTTGCCTAGTTAACACTAGAGGATCTGCCAATCGGGTTGGTCCTGCCCAGTCAGAACCTTTACATACCGCCTCTTTAACTCTCTCCCTTTACATACCATCTCTTTAACTCTCTCCCCTATCCTTGGATGGGGGGGTGGGAACTGTGTGAGCAGATGTGTGGTTTTGGTCCCCAGCCAAGGGCTAACCCATCACAAGATGACTTACTCTAGTAAATAATAATTTTTCAAGTAAGAAAAAGATTCAAATATCAAAACTGAAACCTTGATTTGATTTAATATTTTGAACATTCTTATATTTAGTATTATTTGAATTGTCATTCTCTGTTTCCCCACTCAGACTGCTTGGGTTCTTCTTTGTGTATCTAGAAACTACTGCTCACAAACTGGGCGAGATGTGCTCCTATCCTTAAATCTGTTTAAGTGGGTTTTCAATATTCCTGAACGTTATAGCCTGGATGTTGCTAACATAACATTCTATTCTAAATCAAATGTGCACTTTAATAAAAGCACATTACATATATAAAAATAAGTAAAAATGTCTCTAGGTTTTTCTGTACAAGCAAACTTAGATTACTTTTTCTAGCTTATTTTTTGAATTTGTCCACAATATGCTGCCTTTGGCTGAACAGTTTTTTCTCCTGTCTGTTTTCTAAAGATATTTTAAAATACAAAGTCAGGGATATCAGGTCTTTATCAGAGGTGAGCACCACATATGTACCCTTTCATTTTGACATCTCTCGTTAAAGGAGTTAAAAGAGTTTTTGCACAAACAGTTCTGTCTTTGGAAGATGAAAATAGATTTCCATTATCTTGAAACCTGAAAATCCAAAAGGTGCCCTTTGGACATCTCATGAGAATAAGGACTGACGCTAACAGCAAGGGCTACCAGCATTATCACAATACAAATCAGTTTAAAGGAAGTAATAAGACTAATCAGACTGCTGTACCATCTGTTTTACAATGGCTAAAAGAAAAAAAGTCGTGATTTCTTTCCTAATTATCATGTGAAAAGATAAATTCAAACAGTTTCTCATGTTTACACATTGTCAGCTAAATGGATCTAAGAAGTTAGCACTTCAAAGTGGTCATTATTCCATTGCTGGAAAAACATACGGAAACAGGAAATTATGAAGTGAGAGAGAGAGAAAAAAAAAGCTAAAAATGAATAAAATAGAAAAAGCTCAAAGCAAAAAGTTAGTTCTTTAGGTTTCATCTGAGACATTAATGACACAGTGACGGTAAATGGAGAACAGATATCAGCATTAGCAACCTTTGCATCGCAAGGGCTTTCCAGGCAGTGATTCAGGAAAGAGCGATATCACTGCGAGCGAACAGCCATCAGTGTAGGTGACTATCTAGATGGAAAGGAATTCAGGCTGATGGTGGAAAAGCAGGTAATGTCAGGAATTGCTAATGAAAGATATTTTACAAGAGATAGGCTTTCAGAGAAGAGAGAGTTCTGTTCCTAAGCTCACCTCAAAAAATATAGAAAATTGTGCTCTGTCATCAGGCCCTCTGTGGATTGCTGTAGCAGCTGCAAGTTGCAGAGAAGCACGGGTACCTTGACGATGCATCAGTATTGCATTATATGACAAGTGTAAAAAGAAGAAACACAATTCTGAACTTATAAACGCATTTGATGTTTTTTTCCATTATGGATGAAATTTAAGTTATATTTGTTAAATTGGTTTTAACATGCATATTTACAGGGATGGAAAAGTAAGAAATATGCCATGTTATTCACCAGTATGTTTTGCCAATCCGAAAAAAATGACTCTAGTGGAAGAAAAAACTACTAGACAGAAACACTTGAAAGAAACTGTATGTTGCAAACGATCAAAATACAAGAACAGTTCTATGATAAAGCACAAGCCAACAGAATCTTCACTTCCTTCTGGTATCAAAACAGGACTTCCTTCACACATCTGAAAATGACAGTTAATTTCTCTATACATCTCCCTACATTCACATGTTTTCATTATATCTTCTATTTTCTTTGGAAATGAAACAATGAAAAATTGAATTGGACAGGCTGGATTAATGGTTCGAGGCCAATTGCAAGAGATTCAACAAAGCTCATAGCCGGGTCCTGCACTTGGGTCATAACAACCCCACGCAATGCCATAGGCTGAGGGAAAAGTGGCTGGAAAGCTGC